>JANZLQ010000050.1:290397-304206 GCA_026212715.1 Elanus axillaris | reverse complement strand
AAAAAAAACAAAAAAAAACCCAAAAAACAAAAAAAAAAAAAAAAAAAAAAAAAAAAAAAGTCCTTTATTTTGGTAAGTAATTACAGATATCAGAAAACTTCTGGGTTTATACTGTGAAAGATTATAGAGATGCTATGAAGCCAAAGGTTTGCTTATGCTTTTAAGTGGGTAACTAATAATTTAGGAGTAATTTCAAAATAAATACTGGTTCAGTCTCTGAGAAACCACACTTTAATTCAATCAGCATATTCTGTCAGTGCTCTACTGACAGCTGAAGAAATGTGAGATTTTGACATGCTAAGGAAAAAAATTTTCTGAAGGTTTGACCTATTAAAATCAGATTCTTTGTAACTCATTAATCTCAAACTGCAGCATATTCTTTCTGGATTTTTCACTTCCCTTATAACTGTTACATTAAGTCCTTCTGCTGTTATGGTTCCTATTTGTGAATGCATGTGCATACGGTTAATTTTAAAGCATAATGATAGCCCTGTCAATCTCATAGCAGTTGGCCTTATTGAAGTCAGCGGAGGTTTCTCACCAGCTTATGCGTGGTGAGGATTTCTTCCTGCATGAGAAAAGCATCAGGTTTCCTGAAGGCTGGAAAATGTCTTTTCTGTAGGCAGATTTTAGGTAAATTGATGAGCTGTTTCATTTTCATAGCTGCAGCACGGCAGGCACTCTTTTATTTTGCCAAAACAGCTTTATGTGCTGAGAAGATTTTGTCAATACTTCGGATTTTAAATATGGATGTGGCATTTCACTACTACAGGAAGATAAATCGACATTAAACAAATACAATGCGTAGGCAGGCAAGAGTCTTTCTGTTGCAATTAAAATTTTTCTTACAGTTTAATGTTTTAAAATGCTTAGTTACATATTTAACTACCTACATTACAATACATTGCAAAATTGAATACAACTATCACTAAATGCAATTGCATTTAGCAACCCAGCAAAATCCTTTATTAAATAAGGCTAATCTAAAAGAAAAGAGGGGGAAAAAAAGAACAATTTGCCACGTCAGAGTCTTGAAACTGGAGAAGCAGCAAGTGCTTGTTCTCTCGAGCAACGGAGACATCCAGGTGGCAATATCTTTCCTCCTGTCAGTGGCAACCAGTGCACTGACAATATGAACATCAGTATGGCGCTTTTTGCTATCAAACTGCCAGCACACAGCTGGCAAAAATATGTAGTAAAATTGCCTCGACTGGCATGGGCTGGATTAGACACCACGAGCAGGCAGCTGGGGTGGTGCTGGTGTTTGCATGGGTCTTTCCTTTCAGTTCCTCACAGGCAATGGCCCTGCACTTCTGCTTTCTCCTGTGACTTCCAGCAAGATTTATGAGATGTATCCAAGCAGCGTTACATGGTACTGATGTTATGGACAGAGCTGAAGACACCGTTTGTTTTTTTCCATGCAAAACCCCTTCACTGAGGTGCAAGGGAAGAGGTGAGTCATGGGTGCTGCTTTCTGGGGCATGGGGTCCTTGTGAAGATGTGGCAGGGGTTTCTTTTATTCTGAGATGGGGAAACAGATGCTTTTAAAATATTCTTAGTAAATATTTCTTTAGTCATCCCAATGTAGTATGCTCTGAAAAAGAAACCTGCTTTTAAAAAGCCTCTGGATACTCCTTAGATTGATTTAAAATAAAGCAGCCCAGTAATTCTTCTGATGATTAATTTACTGCAAAGCTTTCTGAGTAACAAAATTAAAACAGAGTTTGGGTTTAATAAGTAAAATTATAGCTTGTTCCTGTGTTGCCAAAAAAAGTGTGAAACATGAACTTTCATCAGTCAAGCTGGATTTTTTGTAACAGCAGCCAGAAGTGATTTGTAACATATAAATTAATAAGAGAAAGCTGACTCTCTCTGCAAGTTATCCAAAAATCTCTCATTATTTTTTAAAATTTATTAATTAAAACTATTTGTTGAGCAGCTTCTGGGGTGGTTGAGTTGGAGTTACAAACTTTTGTTTAAAATTCAAGATGGGAAGCGATTTTAACACAGCAATGTTGGAAAACGTCTGACAAATTCAGTCCCTGCACACCAGCCATTACTGCTGTTAGTACCATTAGCCTTGGAAAGAAACGCAGCAGCTGGTAGGGAGCCAAGCCTTTCCTGGTGATACCAGCAGGTGACCGGAGTGCTAGGGTTTGTGCATTGACCTGTTCTTGAGTCTCTCCCAGCTGGCCCTGACTGCTGCTCAGGACTGCCAGCCTGCCTCTTGGCCATCGTTTGTGTATCCTGTCAGGTTCTTACATGTTTTTCTCCTACCTAGTCTCTTCCTTTTAACCTTCATCTCCAGTGTCCTGCCACCAAGTGCTTCCTCCACAGTCCTTGTCAAGAGCTGAGAAGCTGCCTCTACTTACCAGTATCCACCTGCCTGTGTGTTGCAGAGAGATGTGCTCCCACAGAAAATGTTTATTAAGAAGGAATTGTCTGTCCTCCTATTTAAAAAGTGATATCGCTGAAGATATGTTAAACTAGAATATCTAGGCATAAAATTTTGCTATGGAAAAATCAGCTTTTGGTCCAGAAATGTTTTGGGTTTGGTTTGAAGCATAGAAGTGCTATGATACTTATATAAAATTTCCAGAGGAAAAGTTAATTTCTGCCTGAACCCTCAGAACACTCCCATCACTAGGTAGAAGGCTGCATCTGGTCCTTATGAATATAGATGCTGCTTGGGCCAGTCTGAGGACATAGGCAAATGCCCTAATTGTGCTTTGGTCATGCTGCTGTTTATTACAAAATCCTTGGGACTCTGGAGAAGCTGTTGACACAATCATACTGTAACCCAGTTCTGGCTCAGTTTTCACTGGCTAGCAAAGTATTTCAAATCCTTGCATTAATCTGGCTCACTTGGCTGAACTGATTTACTGAACTCCCCAACTGTTGACATATCAGCTGATCTACTACAAAAGACCATAGCCCAGATTTATTACTCTGTATTGTTTAAATACATTTTTTAACCACCTTTTCAAAGACTGATGCTGTCCAACAATGAGTAATAGTGCATGTACAAACATCAAATTAGGTGCCTGTTAACATAGTTGTAAGTCTGCAGTATGAGAGAGTATGGATTTCCATAACAGCCAAAACAGTTTACATGGAAGTAGCAACATGACTTCAATTAAACAATAATTTTTATTAAAAGTAATAGAGCTGGCACAATCATAAAGCTTATTGGATTTTAGTAGGAGGAATAGCCTTTGATAACACTTAACAGTTTTTCTTTCTAAACAAGAATATGTTCATGTGGATGCAATGAAACAGGACTGTATTTATAGTGAGAAATGAGAACTACTAATAATTCAAGCAGATCACCAATTAATGCTTTGCCTCATTAACATGTTTCAGTCCCTCAAATTTCTCTCTGCATGTGAAAACAGGGAAAGAAGAGGGGAGAAAGAAAAGAAAGCAACAACCAACCTCTGGCCATAACCTAGCCAGAAATCAGACCTTGCTACACAAAACCCAAGTGCTCAGTGGTAGGTGACGATTAAAATCTTAATAATTGATAAAAGTATAGAAATTTGGGGGGGGGGGAGGTTCTTATAGAGAAAATACATCAAACTTTCCTCAGAAAAAAGTGCTTTCTCTATCACCTCTCCAAGAGTGTCAGTAGCAATAATGCAATGCTTTATCCAGGCTGCATAATTACTGTTTTTCAGTTTGGGCTCACAAACAGCCAACAAGATGCACAGGATGTGCCGGCACATCTGAGAGGATAAACAGGGTCTCACAACCACAGGAAAAAAGTCTTCCATGGAAGAGTATACTGTTACCTATTTTATTTCAGAAGCCAGGCTCTCTACTTACCACTTCTAAAACATCCAAAGCAGAAACGTCTAAGGGAGCATACTAGAAAATATCTTCTACCATTTAGCTTTCACTGTAAGTGTGGAGACAGAGGGAGGCCCTGGAGGGCCAACAGAGGCAGGCACGATCAGGTGAAATGGCATCGAAGTTTGGATGTGGGAACTAGGCTACTGGAAAGGATCTGACTGGATCACGGGATCATTCACAAACTGGAGGAGCGTGGCCTGTGTTTATGCACTGGTTAGTCTTTTATCTACATTTTAATTAGACAGAGGCAGCAGAGCCACAGTACTACTTTTAAACTTTTTCTCTCCATCATTATTTTTAAATTACATTGCAATAAGACAGAAAGCTTGTTTGGTCAAAGTATCAAAAGAGATGCAAACTAAGTGTCAAAATCACTATTAAAATCTCAGGCCACGAGGTTTCCTTCAGCCTCCTCTGCACAAAGGAATTTCCATCTAAGATTTGGGGTATCACTTCTTTTTTCCTTTCCCCTTTCTCCCCATGACAAGTTTGGTTCTGGTGAGGACACATAACTGGTACTCTGGGACTGGAAGGTAGAAACGAGGAAAGATTTGCTTTAGAGAAGCAGCCTGTTCCACGATTAGCTTTGCAGCTAAAGTAAAAAATGGCAAATAAAAAGTGAATGTTCAACATTCAAGTGATTAATATATTAACTCCAACTTTGAAGAAAACATAACCCACAAGGCCAGGTTATAGTTATTGCCAAACAATCAGAAGAACCATCACAATATTTACTGAAATATCCAAATATATTGGGACGAATCATGTTTTGGTTTGGTTTTTTATTTTATGTGAACTGTAAAAGATAAGACGTTGCAGTACCCACTGTCACATAAGATGAGATGGTACAATACCATCACATAACCTAGGCTTGCTCTGTTCATCACCACTGGTAAGATTTGGCATGCTGCTGACACCATCCTCCCCAACCTGCCTGGGAGCAGGGTGAGGCCATGCCACACAGCTCCCATTTTGTTGCTGTAAACTAAATCAGCTATTTGTAAAGAAGCAGGGCTTCATAATATCACCATCAGTTTGGGTGAGAGTTGGATCTGGTAATGTCTTTGCAAACAAAGGTGGCTCAGTACAGGGTGCAACATAGCTCTCCTCACACCTCAGAGCAACATGGAAGCCTGTGGCAGGGTCTCACAAAAAACAGCCTGCAAAGGCTTGGCAAACCAGCATTTCTGAGGTCTGCCACACAAGAGTCACCAGAGGCAGCTCCATCAGCATAAATCCCTAATGAGCTAATACAGTACTTCTGCAACACCATAAAACAGCCTTCCTCCCTCATTCCTGAAGCATACTTTAGGTCTCTATGAGAGGTGTAGCATGTTTTTACTTCGCTGACTTTACAGTCAAAATTCACTTTAAAGAAACATAGTTTAGTCTCAGAGCCTAATAGAACCTATTATTTAAAATGCTTATAGAGCCTCTATTAAAATAGCATCAGAGGGCCTCACATTCCTTAATGTATTTCTCTCTACCATGCCTTGGGTATGGAGTGTGACTATCTTCCTCTATAAAAGCAAGGCAGATTGATACAGCCACAAACGAAGTGTGCAAAGACTAGATTTATTTTTTTTAAAGGGAGAATATAGGCACCAGTATGCAGTGATGACAGCATGCAAATATCTGCCTCTAAGTGATGTTTCCAAACCACACGAGTAGCCTACTGTGGAACAGAGTCTTGAGTGCTTGTCCTCCAATGGGAGATCCATCCCTCATCTTTAACAAAGCCTCTTTCTGCATGAGAGACACTGAAGTGCTAATCTATTTCACTATCTTTCAGACTCATTGCACACAGTATTACAGGAAATAACTTAGTAAAAGCATAAGACTTTCCAAAGAATATTTAAGGACATAAGCAACATGAGGAAGTAAAAATGAGAACAGGTAAAGTCTGACGCTGCTTATTAGTTTACTGTGGTAACACAGCATAAGGTGATGATAGTAGCATCTCTTTGGGTTTTGGAAACATAAATCTGTCTGCTGGCACTGCTAACTTAATTAACACTACAGGCTGCCTTGATGCTTGAAAATGCAAACACAACAGTTCTTGTCCTTGTGTCTGTCTTTGCACTATGTACAGTGTCTGGAGCAGCAGCACTGAAACAAGGAAGGGTGCTAAGACTGTGTCTGTCGCCATCTGGTCAGGGACTAATACAAGCAAGCTGTGCAAGGAAGTTGTTTCTTTCAGACCCTTAAACTAGAGTTTTGGTGCATTGTCAGCTTAATGAAGCAGTTGTGCTTCTTAAGGAACTGTTTGGGACTAACATACAGGAAAGGTGAAGATGCCTTCCTAGCAGTGATCTTTACAAGAATCTACTGCGTCTCCTCTGGCACACAGTGGGGAAAAGGTGAATAAAATCTGTAGCACAGGTCGAGATCACTGAGCTCCCGGTGCTGCAGCAGTACTATGCCTCGGTAGCCCTCTGGCTGGGCCATGCTTGTCAGTGACAACCTGGGAGGAGAGGGAAAGGGGCACATGACGAGCTATGGAAGGTCAGCAGCTTCTAGCCATCACCAGTTTGTAAGTCAGCTGCCAGCAGGGTACCTAACGAGCCCCAGGAGTTCCCCAAAAAGTAAAAGAAGCCAACAAGATTGCAGGTTGCATCATCACTGGTGGCACCAAGAAGGCACTATTGAAGATGGCAGGCAAAGGAAAGCAAAAAGCCACTGAAATCACTGTTGCACTTGTCCTTGAAGTTTTGGGTTGTCAAATGTGGACAAAGAGGAACTACAAAACACTGCAGCTGCATCAGCAGTGGTTAGTAGCACACAGCTGTTCCCATCTATAGCTGGCACTGACTTCACTGTCACTCATCGCAGCCTCCCTAAGAACTCTGTGCAGCTCTGCTAGCATCACCCTAGGCAAAGAGAGACAGGGAAATAAAAGGCTTTCCTTCCCTTGAATGGGAGAACCTAGTACAACGGCTAAAATAAGCCACCACCTCCCTCCCTCCCTCCTCTCCTCCCTCCCCAAATGTCCGTCCTTGCCCCAAGAAGCTGGACCAGCCCAGGGCCACCAGGGCTGCAGCAGGCGTTTTGTCCTGGCTTGGCACACACATCCGTCCTGCGTAGCTGCCTCCGCCAGATGAATTCAGGGGAGCCGAGGGGCCTGAAGTCAAAGCTGACACATTCAAAGTAATTACACTTGTAAAGCAATATTAAGGTAATGTTTACTATATCTTTCATTTCACCAGCAAATTGGTCTAGTCCTTTGCTCAAATAAACATTTTATGCTGCCTAATGATTCACCAGCAGGTTGAATTAATTTTCATATAGGCAACAGACTTCTCAACAGCAATATTTTCTGGCAAGCCGTATTAGGTATCTATCCAAAATGTTCTGTAGAATATCTTGGTTTAGTTTACAGTTATAGATAAATCTCACTGGCAATTTAAGCAAATATACTTTAGTAACTCTGCTGCCATAAAAAGGCTAGAACTATGTTTTTCAGCAAAACTGATAAAGAAAGTGAACACAAATATCTTGTTTAATCCCAGCCTAGAGAAATGGTTGGGTGAGAGATAAGAATCAGATTTGGATCAACAATACTTCCTTTATTCAGAATTGCCATTTTACAATTCAGCCTCTTGCTAGAAATGGAATTTTCACCCCACCAGTCTTCAGAAATTCCAGATACTTTGGTAGATTTGAGATGTCAAAACATAGGAAATTAAGGCGTAAGTTATTCAAATTATTTTAAAATGAGTTGTGATTCCTCTGAGCAGTTGGAATGCTTGTGAGTTGCAGGGAAAATAATGATTACCCCTAAATATCTTTAGATGTTCCTAAAACATTTCCTCTTTAACACAAAGATGAAATATACATAGTAACGTGGGGGATGGAGAAGGTTTTTGTCAGCAGGAACTTCAAGTGGTCTGGGTGGCATCAGTAAGTAATATATCCATTTCAAACAGATGCTGATAAATGTTCTATACAATAATGCTGGATTGCCTAATCTTTTTTGCTTTCTTTCCTACCACATGAGGTGATAGATTATTTGTATTACACATAGTAAATGGGAGCAAGGTCCAATATGCAGCCTTCTCTTAAAAAGTCTGTTTGATGAACATAGGGAATATTTAGTCTTCGTGGCTCTGAAATAGCAATTAATGCACTGGTTTTACCATCTTAAAATATAGAAGCATCAGCAGGTCTTGTTCTATCAAGAAGAGTCCTGAGTATTGCTCTGCTTCTCCTCTGTCAAGGACTACAACTTAATCAGCTTTTGTTTAAATGAATAATTCTGTTACAGTATAAAGTGTAAAAAGTTGTGTTACACATACTCAAATATGCATACTGCAGCAACATGACATATAAATCATCATGTTTATGCACAACTAAAATACGTTACTTCTACACAGCCCAAAGAACTGAGCCAAAATGCTGAAAACTGAAATTCTGGTGCAACACATGGAGGAACATATGCACACAGGGTAAAACAGGTGTCCTAGATGGAGAAGGTAATGAGGAAATAGCTGATCTCATCACAGTAGTGATTTAAAGGCATAAGCATGGTAATCAGAGCTGTTTGAAATGGGAGGTTAGACTGAACCTGTCACAGGTTACCAAAAAAAAAAAAAAAAAGGAAAACTCAAGTAGTAACTGAGGGCAATGCCAGGGAGCCCACCAGCCCATGAAAGCAGTGGCGCCTCAAGAGGAGAGAGGCCCTACAGCAACAGGCTGAGTCACAAAAGCATCCTAGGGATAAAGCGAACATGGTGCAGCAAGCACTGTCCTTGCTGCAGGGTGTTCACTACCTACAGAAAGGAAGCAAAGAGTTCCAGCTGGGAAATGGAGTCAGATACAGAAGCATCACGGAAGAGGCAGAGTTATGGGACCCCATGGCAAACTAGATAAATGGAGTGGAGGAAGGATAAACAGGAGTAACACAGAAAACAGACAGCAACAGGAAAAGGCAGTATTAAAGGAAATTCTAGTGATAGGGTAATGAAGCAACTTTGCAGATTCTACAAAGACATGCTCCTGACACTGGGAAAAGGAAACGCACTTTCAGTTTTTAAGAGGCAGATTTAACTACATAAGTATATGTCCTGGGTCTAAAGGAGCTAAGAAGACCTGATTTTAAGCACCACCTTCACATGCACTACCACATAGTTTCTACGCACAAAAATATTGGTCCATTAAGCAATGGCTTTCACTTTCTGCTCTTAAAAAACAGAATGGTGTTACTGCAAGTCCTGCAGCCAACAAGGTGGGTGGCAGCATAGGGGCAAGTGTGATGCATAGGACAAGTCAAGCGAGAAGGTGTGCAGGCATACTGAGGAATAGGTGCTTGGCTCCTGCCCTCAGTGAATACTAAAGCATGGAGAGGAGAGGGAAAAAAAAATAAAACAAATACTGCCATGAAGGTGCCCAGCTGTTGTGAGATGAATGGTTTTCCTCAAAGGTTAAGCCCCTGGAATTATGAGGTAGGTTTACATCACTTCTTACACATTTTAAGTTTTTCTTGTGCTGAGAAAAGAAGGCTTAAAAAACCCACGAGTGGTAAAGACTCAGTATGGGAGGAAAGTTAAAATGCCTTGAAACATATCTTTAAAATATTTTTAAGCCAAGCTCAAGAGTTGATTGGGTTTTGACTGACAATGTTATCAACCCTGAAAAATAATCAATATTTATTCATAAATCCCATCTACTTTGTAAAGGATTTCATAAATACTTTACTTCATAAAAGTACCTAAAGGCTTTCAGTTATTTGGGCTGAAATTATATAATTTGTCTTCAAATAATAATTTCTCATCACTTCATGCATAGAATTAGGAGACTTATTTCAAGTATCAGCCTCAGAGGCTGTTTGGGGTGTTTCAGTAAAGCCTATCGAGAGCAAAAAGATCTCTTTCACCAAGTTAAACCTGAGAGAAAAAAACTTTGTTGCCAGCAGAGCTGCAGAGTCTCCTGGAGCCACCTCATCCTCCCTCTCAGCCAGCCAAGGTCCCTGCTCAGGCTGCATTTCCCACAGGTCACCAAATGCAAGGAGATAGAACACCCTAGGATAAGCCTCCAGAATTAAATCCATAGATTTTATACAGATGAAAGAACTAATTATTCTGTGAGGCAGCACACTTAGATCAAGGTACTGTATTTGGAGGCAAAATATTAAAAAAAGGTCTGCTTTTTTCCTTGTACAAAATAATCTCTGCATTTGTCAGTTAAATTTATTTTGTCAAACAGAATTCCAGCCAATTATCATTAACAGCCTTTATCATGCAGAAAGTTAGGATTTTGCTTTGGTCTCAACAGCATCAGCTAAGACCTCAGTGTCACAGATAGCACTGCCTCAGCTAGAGTCTGAGCAGTATTTAACCTCAAATCAACCTAATTCTGATAAATACTTATGAACCAACCAGCATTTAAAGCTTATTCCTCTACCTAAAGAGAATTTATCACGGACCCTCAACAGGTCTTCAACTCCAGTTCACTACTCACAAGCAGAGTTGAGCAGTTTCTTTGGCTAGGAAAGAGTCAAGTCAAACTTCCCATAAACTTTGTGTGTTAGGAACCCAGTGTAATCACATCTCCCTGCCTATTTTATGCTTATTCAACATTATTTTATTCTTATTTAACAGCATAAAAGCTGAACAAGCCACCTACCAGTAGATAATAAATACTGGATTTCTAGCAAGAGTTATATAAACTACTATCACATACAGGTGATCCTCTCCCTTCTTTACGTTAAGAAACTGAAGGCTGAAAGGATATCAAACAGCCAGGCAGCAATTTGCTGGGTTTTTCATTTTGAAGACAGAATTACTTAAGTGGTATGTCCAGTTTAAAAACAAGATTTGTTCTTCGACCTCTGATCCAAGGGCTAAAATTTAAGATGAGAAACCTTAAGTTCCCACATCTTGAAACTTGGAAAAAAATAATTTTAAATAAGATTTCTGAAAGCAGTTGTCATAAAGTTTTCAGCTGATCTTAAAAAGCAGTCTTCTAATTATAAGATTAAAAGTCAATCTCCAGAACAGAAAAGAAAAAGCCCTGGGTAGACATTCAATACCTAAAATATCTTATTTTCTAAAAAGTACTTAATTTCTCTCCCATGAGTACAAGAAGTACACTCAGATCTAAATATATGGGCTTTTTAGAGTCTCTTTATGAGACTTGCTCCATGCTTCCACTGCACAGGTCAGTGATCAAAACCCATGGTAGGAAGCCAGCTTCAAAGGTGTTAAGCCTACACAGCACCTGGATTCAAGCCCATTTGGGAGAAGTTTTGAGAAGGAAACTGCACAGTGCAATTACATTAAGTTGCTTACTATTTATAGGCCCCCAGGTGTGTCCTTCTGGCTCTAATTCTGAATAGCCACTCCCACAAAGACATTATTTACCAGAGTTTAAATATTCTCAGAGAAATGGCTTTTTGGCTGGGCGTACTTGTCAAACACAGCATCTGTTAGTCCCGCATCTGCTTTTAGTTTCATGACAATATGATGAGAAAAAAAGGGAAGACTTCCTAACAGGGGGAAATCCATAGTTTTAGTCTGATCCACCCCATCAGCACTCTACAGTGCCATAAGCAAGCCTCTCTCCCGGCTAGTGACTACAGCTCTTCAGCTGGGGGTCAGGGTAATGATGCAAGTGTGGGACTGCGCAAGAAAGTGCTCCAAGGCCAAGTAGGGGACTTGTTTCATGGGAACATTTTGGGTTGGTTTTGTTTGGTTTGTTTAAATCAGAGGTTATGAGGAACAAGAGCAAGTTTGGGTAAATGTTTTGAATTGAGGGATTATTCCCTTCTACCTGCCTGTAAAGAAACAATATAGGGCTTTTACTGTATGATATACTACCAAGGCAGAAGCCATGGCTAGCGACAGCAGAATACACACATGGAAATGAAATGCCCCAAGAAGGTCAAATTGCTACTCACCCCTAAAACTGCCCACTCCTAGTGATGCCTGCAGCCAGGTGATCATAGGGCTCCAGCCTGAACCTACCACCCTTCTGATGGCTCTGCTGTGCCAACAGAAGAGGCTAGCATCTTCCCAACAAAGTGTAGGTAACCAGGGAGGTGCATCTGCTCTCTTTGGCATACATAGAAAGTACTGGACTATGGGAAGGGAAAGCCAGTTGGACTAGCCAATATGGTCTTTATTTATTTTAACTTAACTCACAGATACAGGGCTTTTGCTCAGTTACATCTACACCCACCCCACCCAAAATGTAACATCCAGGAGCAAGTACTGCCCCAGATGTCCAGATGGCAAAGACGCATCTCATGTTTAGTGACTAACAACAAAAACTAACAGAGTATTTGGGATAAAGGCATTTACAGAACACTCCTTCCTTTGGCTTTTACATACTGTTTATTGGAATAGCTAGTTTAACAAATATCCAATTATAACCAGCCAAACAGCAGGAAGATGCTGTTGTCAAAGCCTCCTCTCAACTTACTTGGAAAACAATCATCACTGCACTGCAATTCAGCATTTAGGTCTTTACAAGAAAGAGAAGGGGGAGGGGGGCAGGAAGAAGAAAAAAAAAATCACAACCACTGGGTAATATTTAATACAAGTTCTCTCCCACCCCAATGTTGTAACATTGTTTCAGTAACTCCAGTTACATTAAACTCAATTAGAAGAAATTAGCAGATTGCATTTATCTTCTGCGTAAACTAGTAGTGTTTATAAAGCAGATTACTCAAAGGAAAAAAAAATGAGCAGGTCAGAGACCATAAAGTGAGCAAAAACCATAGAAAAAGAACTGTAAATGCAGGGATTATAAAGAATGAATCAAACTCATTTCTGGACCTAGATTTCATAGTGTAATTTCCCTACAGCAATCATAAAGAAGGGCAATTAATCTGCTTCAGCAGTATGAAGTTATTTTCATTTCAAAAACTGTCTCCCACCTGCCCTACTAACATCAGAAGGGTCTAATAATCAAATATATTTCAATTAAGTTAAATAAAATACACCAGAGAACAAAAACATGGATCCCCATGGCTAAAGCAGAGCACGAACAAAATTGAAGACATTTTATATTCTCCATCATAAGGCTGAAAATATGCTGTTATGATTTGAACAGCACTATAGAAGCTTATTTTGACTTGGTTATCATCAGAGACTAAAGAGCTGAACACTGTATTTGGTAGATATTGGGTTTTAAGCACTATTCTAAATTGTCAGGATTAAGCACAAAGATACAGCTTAAGTATTTTAACTTAATGTACCCAAACAAGTGTACTATACTCCCAAAATAAGTGAAATTAGTTACCTTACAAACATCACAACAATCCTAAAGCAGAATTAAACTTAAATTGGAACCTGTACACATTATAAAACTCAAACGTTTACAAGCACAGGTTCACCGCACATTTGCTACACTCCAGTGCCATCTGTCTATAAAAAGATAATTAACATTTTCAATAAGAAGAAATACAGCTTGTTATAAAGTGTACTTGGTCCTAGGCCATTGAATCCACTTAAATTCCTAATATGAATGACACTGCTGATCCTTTTCTGAATTAAGAAATCATTAAGAAACACTGTTTCCTCAGTGTCTATTTAAAGCAGGCTTTTCTGGAAAACAAATTCATCTAGAATGTGCTGATACAGAGATGTTCTATGGAAGTCTCACTCTTAACTACTCCCCCAAATTAACCTTGAAGTCCTCCTCTAGCATTGAGCAATTTAGCTGCATTTTGAAGACCCCAGAGAAGCTGGGAATAACTACTCTCCAATTTGCATTTAGAAGACCATTTGGGGACAGCCTTTTGAAAGTCCACAACCTTCGGTGGAGTGACACAAAAATAAATGCTCTGCCAAGCACTGCAGCTCAAGAGTTCTGACACAGACCCTTGGTGCCGAGTACAAAGCGGCTTCATTAAATGCAGAGCCTTCCCTTTCCTCCTGCACAGTGCCTGCCTGGTGGGTTTTGTTTTCCACCCTCCCTGTGAAAAGGGCAAAAATAAAGGTGGTTTGGGGTTGGTTG
>JANZLQ010000050.1:264156-289853 GCA_026212715.1 Elanus axillaris | reverse complement strand
CCGCAAGTGGGGCCGGCCTGGCTGGGGCAGAGCTCAGCCCCTTGGCTTCAGCCACCCCCTGCACAGCGAGGGAACTTCTGCCCCAGAGATGGTTCAAAACCCGTAATGTCTTCTGGCCAGAAGTGAATACGGTTCCGTTTTATCCCGGTTCTTTACTAACTCAGGCGTACCTGTGAGACTACAACATAATTTCAGTTTAGAAAAAGGCTGTTGTGCCTCATTTTCTTCTCAAGGCATTTTACAAAAACAATTCATTACGGATTCCTCTTCCTCTCCTTTTCATCAGCTCAAGAAAATTACTTAGTGTTATACCTTATTTTATTCCAAAAATACTATTTCCAGAAGTCAGGCAAAATAATTTTCTCATTAAGTAGCTACTAGTTAAAGGAAAGCACGTATTTCACAGAGGTGTGTTAACAACTAAAATAATCTACCATTTACAGACATGCAGTGAATGATTGTGTTGCAATCATGGTTTGGAGTCTTAAGTCAGAGCAGCTGGAGGGATTAGGCAAGAACAGGTGTCTTCAGGCAGTACTGGGAGAGGAGAGGGCAGGTAGGCAGAGGAACGAGCCAAGTCAGGGCTGCCAGCCCAGAGCAGGAGGGAAGCAGGGCAGGAAGAAACACAGTGAAGGTAAAAGTGTGCGTTTGGGCACCAGAGGTGTCTGGCAACAACTTTTATACCAACGCATGACTTCTGAAGGGCCCGATCATGTAAACCAGAGCTCATTTGTCTTTATAGTACATATGCTCACACACACCTGTAGCATAGGTTCTTGTTTAGATCTTCGGCATTTCACCATTATAATATTCAGTGATGTTTTCCTCATAGATTTTATTCTACTTTGTTTTGTCAGTCTCCTAAAAAGACTGTTTTCTGCCAAAAATGAATTCACCAACCCCACCCACCTCAGTCCAGTACAGCTCAGTACCACTGTGGTTGCCTGCCTTCTCCACCATCACCAAGCATAGGCTCAGTTCACCAAGGACTGCAACAGCTTTATCCTGAACTTGTTGGCTGATCAGGTGCATATTCTTTTGCTTCAGTTTTCTGCAAGCTACCATCTGTTATCTTTGCTTTTTCTTCTTCCTTTTCCACTCTTTTCAACACATCTGAACTTGCTGGCAGCAGGCAAAGTACTGACTTTGAGCAGATCTCTCCAGCTGCAGGAAAAGTCCCATCTGTAGCTTCAGGCTGTCCCTTCACATCATCAGTTTCTTTTTCTTTACTTGCAATTGAAGCCTCAGCACTATTTTCAGATGGTTTATCATCAGCTACTACTAAATACGAGGCAAGCTTACAGCTTGCAGCAGTTGCTCCTATTTCAGCCTTTGCAACGCTGTTTGCAAAGTCTTCACTGCTTGTGTCTCCCATATCTTCTGTCTGCATTTCTTGCTCTTTACTCTCTTCTGTACCGCTGGAGCCCACATTAATTGAACACTCACAATAATAGTAACCAGACTCCTGCTTCTTCTTACGCATAGCACAAAGATCAATTTGACTGAAGACTTCCGTGCCAAAGTAACTGTCTTCATATTCTTTATACAGATCTGAACAAATTTTTTTGAATCCCTAAATATTGAAAGAGCAATGTGACATTATATATATATATTATATATATATACAAACACACAAAAATACATGCACTTTAGAAAGGTACAAGATGTGTCAAGCATCATCTTAACAAAACTTAACGAAGAAAATACTCCCCCCCACACACACAATTAGGATAGCAATATCAACTTTATTTGGTAGTATTTAAGTTGATACTGAGAAAAATCAACTGTTACTAGTGAGAATTATAGGAAGTTTGGCTTTTGCTGAATCCTCCACCTACCCCACCCTCTGCACACAAAAATATACTAATAAAAATACAGAAACAGATCAGTTTAACCCACTGTTATTCAAATGCATCCACCTAGTCTTAGACATTTCAAGCAAGTTCGTAGTTACCACGTCCATTGGGAAGCTATTCCCTAGTCTCCTGAATTGCCCTTAGGAGGGATTCTTTATTTCACCTCGAATTTGCTTTGCTCAGTTTCATCCCATTGGTAGATTTACAGACTGAAAAATTAATCCTTCTCCTTGGTGTACACATTCCACAACAGTAATTAAACTGCATGCTAGAAACAGTTTAGAAATAGAGCTCATGCACCTTCTTCCCTATGAAGAAAGTAGTATTCAAAAGAAATTTAATTCGGTGACTTACTGTGAAAGCAAGCTCATTTCAGCAAGCCAGAAAAGAAAAAGAAAACCACAGCAGCTCTTAGATGCTACCAAGCACTGCTAGTATCCCAATGGCCAAATGCTACAGCAGTCATGGCATATAAGGGGAAGTGTTTACTCCTATATATGTGTTTTCAGATGTTGACACATTCTTTTTGGACTAAGGAAAAGAAGCTACCACTGCCATAACCCAGGCACATGTTCAGAAATGATTGTAATTTAAGACTGTCAAAATTTAAAATCAACAGTCCTTGTCTGAGTAATTTCTTTGCAGTTCTCCCCCTGACGAGTTCAGGCACAGCAGCACTGGCTCCCCTGTACAGGTGTCACCAGGGATGGGCAAGCAATCCAACAATCCCACAGTTCCCACAGCTTTAATTTAGTCAGCAACAGGCTGCCAATTTAAATAAGGGGCTCCCAAAAAACATTTAGCCTGGAACAAACCACATATGCTAGGGGTACACATGAAGATGAAGGACAGGTGAATCATTAAGCAACAGGTAATAGTGTCCACCTTCCCTTAATGAGTGAGCAAGCTAACAAGGCTACAAGGAGCCCCTTGCAGCATATTGCCTCAAAGAAGCCTCAATCATTTTGTTCAGCCCTGCTCCTGAATGCAGGGGAGTGCACAACTAAAACCAAATAAAGCCTATTTACAAGCCTCCTTCCTTGTAATGGCAACCTTTTTAGCAGGCAGACATGCACAGTTCATGGCATGGGGATTGCAGGAGGATGGCCAGAACAGGCAGGTTTTGTCACTTGGACAAAACCAGATATAAATAGCTTCCCAACCAAACACATCAAATAATTAGGCACTGCTGCCCCTGATGACCAAAACACTTCAAAGTTTAGTTAAACAAACTGCACACCTTTTCCTGTGCCCCAGAGATACCCACGTGTCAGTCAGAACCAAGCTGTTAGGTAGCCAAGAGCTACACATCACCTTAATGCCACCAGGTTCAAGTTCTGCTGAAATGCAGAGGTACACTGTGCATGGGCTGTTTTCTGAGTAATTCGGGAGGATGATGGAAATGTGAGTAAGGTCATGTCATTGAAGATAACTTATCAAGTAGGCAGAAGAGGGCAGGATTAGGGCTGCCCTTTCATTAAAATCGCCAAATATTTTAATACAAGTATGTGAATCTGCAGAATTGCAGCTCTCGCCACACAGGGTAGACCACAGCTATTTGCAGACCTGCACCAAGGCAATCTACTTAAAGCAGCATAAAAAGCAAGAACAAACATTTTTCACTTTAGCAGAGAGGCACTCGATCCACAGCTTTGCTCCAGCATAGGCAAGCACTGGCAGCGCCCAGCACCAGAAGCTAACAACCTGCACTGACAAAAGCACTTAGTAGTCTGCGTGCTGAAGGCTTTTACTACAGACAGGTACTGAAGTGGACTCTCTTAAGAGGTGAACTGTTCCCTTTTGGATCATTGGAAAGAGAGAGGTCAGAAAACCTGAAGAGCCTGTATTTTGGATTTATGCCAGGGGCATGCTACACATTTTGAACCCAATCAACAAACAGCACATATTGCTCCTTCAGTAGCTATTCAAGCTAAATAGCACACAAACCAAGCTCTCCCAAACCTCCTGGGATCTTTAGACACACAACTAAAGTCAAAGATGCACAGTTTCCTGAGATCAAAATTTGCAGTTGTAGTAATTTTAAAGAGAACCAGCTCCTCCTTCCCCACAAATAAGAACAAGGTCTGCAGCTGCTCCACCAGTATCATCACATACCGGTCTTCGTTAACAAAGTATTCTTGAGATGTAAAATATAAAGAGTAGGTGTTAGTAATTATTTCTCAAGCTTCATAAGAAGCACTTAAGTTGCATGAAGTACTTAAACTGCATCCTTACTACAAGAAAACAGTTATTTATGGTATAAAGGAAGTAATTACAGCCAGTAGATGGCATCATAATAACTAAAGTAATATTTTGTCTTATTCATACTTTGGCATCTTCTAGAGTTTAGGAAGGCTGATTTCTCTCCTGCAGTCTTTAGGAATGGCATATTATAGTACCAGTCAGTTTTCTTCCTTTCTTTTCCCGTTACATTTTGATTTTGAAAGATATGTAGTAGGTTGTCAGTATTTTTGGTTGACATCAGATTAAAATACATATGCACTAATCTTCCAGTTTGATATTTGAGGTTAAACTCTACCTCTAGGATTGAACCTTACTAGCCTCAGGGAGGTTTCTGCATGGATGTACAGAGTCCACATGCCACCTAATAACTAACTCAACATACAGCCCTGCTCCACTTTGGTTTCACAGCCCTGATGTGTAGAATAGTATTTTAGGAACAACAGTTTTAACATGCAAACAAAATTTGGACAGGAATGAGCAATGCTTGGTAGACAAGGTAAGAGCAGTGAATATTGTCTACCTGGACTTTTGACACCATTTTCCCATATGATTCTCACAGAGAAGCTGATGAAGCATAGGCTGGAGGAACACAGTGAGGTGGATTGAAAACTGGCTGAACAGCCCGGTCCAGAGAGTGCTGGTAACACAAAGTCTAATTGAAGGCTGGTAACTAGAGATGTACTAGTACTGTTCGGCATCTTCATTAATAGTCTGGATGACTGGGCAGAAGGCACCCTCAGCAACTTCACTGATGGCAAAATGGGGAGGAGTGGCTGATTCACCAGAGGGTCATGCTGCTATCCAGAAGGACCTCAACAGACTGGAGAAGGGGGCTGACAGGAACCTCATGAAGTTCAACAAGAGGAAGTGCAAAGTCCTGCCATTGGGGGATGAACAACCCCATGCCCCAGTACAGGCTGAGGACTGACTGCAAAGCAGCTTTGCAGAAAAGGCCTCAGAGATCCTGATGGACACCAAGTTGACAATGAGCCAGCAATGCACCCCTGCACTGAAGAGGCCAGTGGTATCCTGGGCTGCATTAGGAGTGCTGCCAGCAGGTCAAGGGAGGTGATCCTTCCCTTCTGCTCAGCACTGGTGAGGTCACACCTGGAGCACTGTGTCCAGTTCTGGGCTCCCCACTTGATATTCAAACATTCAAAGATCTATACACTTACATATTTATAAGCCAGGAGATTGCATACGCAAATCGTACTGCACAGGAATATATGCCACATTTAGTGCTAGTGATCAAAGAAGGACAACATGCAAGAAGTTACAATTTTTTTTTTTACTTTAAACTTGAGAGTAGAAGGAAGTGTGAAAATACCCTAGACAAAATTCAACAGTAATTCCTACATGCTTATTGTATATTTTCTTTTGCATTAGACATTGCTGAAGCCTGTACTCATTAAATTCCCCATAGGCAGTATAAAAGAAAAAGCCTCCAGCACAGAACGATCAGTAGTATCCAACTTTGATTGTACTATGTATACAGAAGGCAAACATCAAGTCAATATGAAGTACTTGAAGTGCACAAATACAAGGTCGTTTTCTTTAGCTATTATGGCATTTTCTGTTTTCTTTGTGCGTGCTCCTTTAGTGTTTCAGGTTTGCAATATATTGACCTCATAAATACAAGTACTATTCCTGGAAACAAGCAGGACAATATTCCACTGGGAAATGAGCAATCTAATCAGAGTTGTTTTTTTACTTTAATTGTAAGTGATAAAATCCCATACAATGCTGCAGTAAAGGTTAGAAAAGCACATCACACATTTCTAGCATAAATCAAGGCACCAGTCTGGCTTCCAACATGACATTAATCTTGTTCTCAGACAAATATTGCTCAGAAGTCATCCTGCCCTATGGAAACAGCTTAGCATTGTGTTTTTGTGCAGATTTGACTGGACACATCAGAAGAAAAGCACTCTGTACTCTACAATAGAGCCATACACGATATGAGCAAGAGACCTCATCTCTTCTAGTCGGATATGAGCAAACACAACCGTGATGGCCAGCCTACATACAAGCTTTTTTTAAGTAATAGAAATTATATTTTTCTTTAGTTGCAATGATTATTGCTTAAGTATATAATCTGCAAGAATTTCATTAGAAGGAAAATAATCACTAGAGCAAATCCCAATAAAAAGATATTTTAAACCTGGTTACTTACCCTTCTTTTCAACCTTGGTGCTTTGGAGAGCTTTAGGAAAGTAAGATGTGGTTTGAAATCCTTGCTCCCTGAAATGTCAAGATTCATTTCAATAAAGCATTCTTCCACAGCTTCTGGTAAAAAGATAAAACAACAAAGAAAACCAAAACAGTTGGGAGGTAGGGAAAAAATATTTATGGGAAGGTTAGACAAAAAGCCACTATGCCTTTCTTGAACAAGACACACAGTTAAAACACTACAGCAGATGACTAGTTGTCATGCCATCACAGGCAACACAAGCAAATGAAAAATAAGCAAAAAATGAAGTTAGGCGTGACACATAGCCATATGTTGCAAACCTGAAACTAGATCCAACCTTTTAAGTTTGTAAGACAATTCCCTCTGAATTCACAGACCTCCTATCACAATGGTGAGTTCAGGAAAGCACATGCCCACAGAAGCCCTGCCAGGAACAAGATGCAGCCACCAGTGGCCACAGCTGGGGAGTGTGATGGGACAGATTCTCCCAGATTATTATAAAAGGCGATGTAAGAAGTGCTTCCAGCAAAAAGTGGCAAGATTCCCAAAACTAGTACAACTCTGCAGGACTTAGAGCAATTCAGAAGGAAAAGTCACACAAACATAGTACTCCTTCCCCAGATTATGATACAAAGTGTTTACGGTGGCATCAATTTAAAAACAGGCCATGTAATTACAAAGCAATAAGGTTTTATTCTGCATCAAAAGAAGTCTGTGAACAACTCCAGAATTCATATTCTTTAAGGTCTTTCAGCTAAGGATTATAGTGACAAGTCAAGCCAGGTTGATCTATCCTTGGTTTTCCTGAACTTTGAATTGGGGGATGCCGTCTCACAAGAATAGTGAGGTAAAGCTTGCTGAGGCAGACCCCTGCAAGTCTGGCAAAAGCAGAAGACAAAGTGTTGTTCAACAGTTGTGCTTAAACTGTAAAGAATAATGCCAAAATAACACTGAAAGCCTAGGCTAAGGCTGGAACACTTAAGACCTCTCTCCAGCATTTTTTCTTATTGTCAGAGATCTTTATATCTTGGTTGCATAAAGGGAATAAAAAAAAAAGTGAAAAATCAACATCTGCCCTGGAAACCTGCAACATTTGTGTGGCTCTTCCCACCAGACCCCCCACCTTGCCACCTATCTTTGTTACTCCTTAATTGCTTAGGCACTGGGAGAGGTAGGTTCAACATTGATACTTGTGTTAAAAATAACATCTCACATATTTGATGAGTGCATTACTTCAAATCACCCTACTTCCATTTTATGTTTCCATCTATCAGGAAGTTTAACTACATGTGTGTTTACTAGTTCGTCATATGCGTTTGTAATGAGGCCAAGTCTCTGGCTTGGAGTTTAGCTAATTAATACATTAAAATGTTTCATCTCAGTATTTGTGAGGGAAGAGCAGCTGGGGCTGTCTGGTCACTTTGCCAAGGCAACTGCTTTATGTTCTCCAGCTGGAAAACATATAAAGAATAGGATCCAGTTGCCTGAACAAGCATCTAATGCCCTTTTAGATGCCCTACAGGATGCCCACCTGGCCTCCAGCTGCCACTGCAGAAGGGTACAGTCTGGCTATAGGTCCAGTGTGGACATCACAGATACTTTAGGGCATCTGAAAAATGGTACTAGGTGATTATGGTTACATATTAAATAATGCCCAAAGTGCCTCTGGTACTTCATCAAATAAAACACTAACATGAAGAGTTTCTGCATATTAAGTCATCTTGTTCCCCCACCAAATAAAGCACAAAGGTCAAAGCACAGCAAGCCCCAAAGAACACACGCAGCAGCAAAGTGTCTAAGCTCCTTCTAGGAAAAAGTCCTTCCCCACACATCATCCCCTGGGCAAATAACATCCTCTAGGTGCACAAAAAGCAACAAGATAGAGCTTAACATAACAAAAAAAGCTGGCAATAGCATCTCCTCATGTTCACCACCCAGCACTAGTCCTACCAAACAGCAGGAAGGAATTGTTACTGCAAGGTGAAGGTCTTGCCACCATGAGCAGAGTTTGGTCAGAAAGGCGAATAGCGGAAGAAAGGTCAAGGCTAGGAATCATCTTCAAGAAGTTGGTTTAGGAATAAGGTTCATGGCTAATGTCCTGTCCATGTCAAGATGGCACTCAATTTTCTAGACATATCTTCCCTAGCTCGCTTGACAAATATCCTAAGAAAATTCCAAGAAACCTTAAGCAGTACCTCTTTCTCAAAGCAGATGAGGTCACTAGCAGCAAAAGAAGCCCAGTAATTCTCAGTATTTACCAATTAACTGCAGTTAATTGATCAAGAGACAGGTTAACTCTCCACTTTGAAAATAAAGTCCATGATGTAGGAAAAAGCAAATTAAGATCCAACCACTTTTTTATATTTTCTAATGCCAAGAACACTTCAGAGACTCAAAAACTTCATTAGAGCAGGCTGAACTGTTAAACTGTTGTTGACAAATCATCAATAAGGGCATGATGAGACAGAGGCAGCTGACAGGAGTAGCTTGGCCTTTGCCAGTCAAATCATTCACCCATCATGCTGCTTGAAAAGGCAGCATTTGAAGATTCACACCTACCCCATAAGCAACCAAAAATATTGACTAAAAGGTAAGGAAAAAAAACCTATTCATTGTATAACACTTAATTCAATTGCTATGCTGAAGGAGAGTGGGAGAAGAAAAAAACCCAGAAAAACATTTCTTCAGAGATGTCATTAAAATAATAGATTTTGATACATATTTGCATAATCCCAAGACCCATTAAGTTGTAGAAATGGTCAGCAGTTATGTAGAAAGAAGAATAACACTGGGAGTTATCTCTGAATAGAAAAGCGATTGGTGACAGAGTTAACAGCTTGAAAACTGGCAGCTTGTCTCACAGTCAAGGAAGTATTTCAGGCAATCAATGAACAACCATATTGCATTAAAAAGATACACAAGTACTAATAAAATGTTCCTGGGGCTTGCAATTGCAATTTCTATTCTCCATCTCATGAAGAAAGGGGTTCAGATCAGAAGCTAGACACCAGGTTTCCAGAACCCTGAAGTTGCAGGTTATCCAGGCAGAGAACACAAAGGACCTGCCACCCACTAATGTAATGGCTTTTAGAGTTAATGCAGCTCCAATATCATTAAAAAAGAGAAAGAAGAGAGAGCATCATAGCACACATTCTGCAGAACCAAAATTAAACATTTCTGCTGGTGCTAAAATAGCACAATAAAGGTTGATCTTTTATGCTGTGATTCATTGGGAATAAAATGCTCAGTTAAAACAAAACAATGAGTAGAGGGAAAAGCAGCAGTAGTCAGATGAGAGAAAGGAGGTATTCACTTCCGCATCTTTTGGAAGTGAATGAGGAGAGAGCTAAGAGCAGGGGGGAGGCATCAAAACAGTCAGTCTCTTCTTTCAGTGGCATTGAAGTATATATAATGTTGTGTACAGGCATGTACCAAATATGATCTTGAAGGAAATTGCATCATATGCCTTCTACTCAGTCATCTTCCAGTCAAGATTTTGTGTTAAATTTAAAGACTTAAGAAGAAACAATTTGGGCATAGGGAATTTTGTTGAGGCTCTTATCCTAATAATTAGGGACAACACCAGAGCACTTTCAACAAAAGCACGGCTGTTTTGAGTCAAAATTATCTTTGCCATGGATGGAACAATAAGAAATGAAGGCCAGAGCCAAGCAAAAGGTAACAGATAGCAAAGTGGCTAATTTTGCTTAACTGAGGCAAAGAAGACAATATTAAGAGGCATCTTCTGTCTAGTTGCAACACTGACTACTTAAGAGAAAATAAACAGGAGGAGAAGAGAGTAGGACTATTATATCAAAGCTAAGAACTGGAGGAGGTAGGAAGCAGCTTCAACAAAAAAGAATAGTCTGTTTTCTGAAAAGTTATATCCTTTGAAGATTATATAGTGTTTTTGTACTACATGCCTTTTTGAGAAGCATTTGTTGAACTATGCTTCCCTTTTGCTTAGTATGAAAATAGCAAGAGAAAAAAATTTATATTGATTATTTCTGCTGTGGGAAGTGGAAGCCCAGGACACAGATTAAGTTCTGCATTGCAGGCTAATGCAGTTCCTATAAACATGACAGGGTGAGGGTGAAGGAAAGGGTATCAAGCCCTTCTGAAATTGTGCTCAGATGCACGTAAGCAGGTCAAAGATCTGGAAAATCTGGAACATCTTCATGAACCGATCAGTGCTTTGAAAAGTTAGAGCAAAGGACACAAGCTACTCTTATACTTCTGTTCCATCTTCTACAGTAGAAGCAAAAGACTGATTTACCGGTGCTACACACATATATGCAGACAGCCACTGCTATTTGTCACCTTTTGTCCCAGAGGTACTCATGATTTCATGCATGCTCCAATTTAAAGGAGGTGTTTGTAAACTCAACTGGGGCAATACTTAAAAGGTTTCCAGTTTATTGGAATGAACAGAGCTCCAGTTTTGAGATGTCACTTTGAAGACCCAATGTATGCCACAGGCCTGCAAGGTCTTGTCTGCATGGCAGGCTAGGATAGCCTTGTTGTGTGATCTTGACATACCAAATGTCTGTGCATCTCACCTGTCCCAAATTAGTACAGAGAACTTATTTTAGCTTTCATGCTCTGCAGGATCCCAGTTGCTGGGTTCATAACAATTAAGAAAAAAAAAAAAAAAAGAGGCAAGAGGAAAGGCAGCAAATTATGGCTATGCACAGCAGCTCAGGCCAGTGCTTACAAGAGCTGACAGGTTCTACAGAATGGCTTACCACAAATGGTAAAGAGTCAGGTTCGGTACTTACCTGCAATTTTGCTCAGCATTTTCTGGTCTTCCTCCAACATTTTCACATATATCACTTGATTGTTAAACTGTCCAATCCCATGAAATGTCATATTAAGGTCTTTACCCTGCAAGATGGCTTCCACTTTAGTCTTGCTTTGCTTCAATGCCAGAACAGCCCTTAAAAAATAATTTATATATATATATATATTCTGAAAAAAAGCTTATTTGATAATCACATATGGAAGCACTGTTATATTTTTAGTATCAGACAATATACTTGATTTTGACCACTCTGCAGCACTATGCAAGGTGTAACAAGCACTCTGTATTTCAGTGCTTTTATAACAGTTAGAAGATGCACAGGCATTTTAAATACATTATGTCTTTCAATAACTTCAACCTTAGCTTATATTTCAGAAGTGAGTTTTGCTAGCAAAGTGAATACTCAAGTCATTAATACACTGCCACAAAATTGAGTGGTTTGGACTGCTTAAAGAATAACCTCCAATGATATTAGCTAAAAAAATTATTTAATAGGCATTTTTATATAAAAGCATGGCTTCACAGAATTCAATGACAAGGTGCACTCTTACTTAATATGTGGATGAGGCATACACAGAAAGATTAAGGTAGACTCAAACTAAAACTATGTATACAGAGGCCATTAGTGTAAAAGGTTAAGAGAGAAATAAAGGAAAATCAGGTCAGAATTGATTTATCACTATCAGTACAGAGATCTGGAATGTAAAAAGTTAGGGGAGACCCTCCCATTGAGTCACAAGGTTCAGAGAAGACCACCTTGCTTTCTAAACTCCTGGTGGAGTCTAGGTACAGCTAGGTACAGACACTACAACCCACATCACACAAACTAATCCCCTTAAGAAAGCATGTTTCATGCATAGAAGGGCCACTTCAGCCAACAACAGCCAACATTATGAGCAATCCTCATTGGAGTAATTTCAGCTACAATGACATAGGAGCTGCTTCTTTCCAAGACTCCTGAGGGCTCTGCAGATGAAGATTTGGTGAGGACAGGACTGAAGGTGGAAAGGGAATGAATTCTTTGCAGAGGATATTGTTTCTTCCACCTTAATAGCAAGCAGGGCTAATTTAACCCTTTAAGTTCATAACGTTTAAGCTACCATTAAATGCTGCTAGAACAAATTCTGCCATGAGATCTGAAGAGGCCTGCCTGCCTCCCCGCTTCCACGAGGGGCTGGGCCAGCTGTTTCAGCAGTGCTGTTAGCTTGAGAAGAGAGAAACACTTGGCCTAACACCTTAAGGCGGTCTTTCATGTGACAGCACAGAGCAGTAGCTACTGAACTATAGCCTCATTTAGTAGAGCTCTGCAGGTAGGTAGAAGATAAAGGATGAAAAGCATTTGGCAAGGAAGATCTGCTATTCATTAGGTGTGCCCATTATTTTTATATTACAGGCATACATCTACGCTTAAGTTCATTAACACTACTTAGCTCCACTCATCTCCCTAACCAACTGATTCCCATTTTGATTGCTGCTCTCTACTAGCTTCCTATCATCTTGGATGACAGTCTGCCCAGTCAGCAGCACTGGCACCAGTTTCTATTACTGAATTACTGTACATGGCATCTTCTGCATGCAAGTTCCTTAGCCCATACAACAGTCCTCCTACCTTTATTTCCCCTCAGGCCCTCTGAAAAAGCCTCTGGAATGTACAATAAAGTAGGTAATTTTAAAATAAGGCACATACAAACCTGTCATATGCATCCTAATCCTGTTTAACTGTTGCTGCCTGCATGGACAGAAGGGTTTTCTACTCATATTGGTTCTTTTAACATCTTTCCAGCTAGGCATTCTGCTTTATGCCCAAGCAGATCCTCTGTCACACTCATATGTGTTGAGGCCTTACTGTTTTTCATTCCTTTGCTGATGTCTGCTAAGGCACCTGGAGAAAGGGCTGCTCTCACCAGGTTCCTACCTCTACCACGTGATACCTTCCTAGACACAGAAGGGTTTTCCCTCCCTCCTCATGCCAAGAAGTCTCAAGTTTCCCAGTGTGGTAGAGTAGGATAAGGCTTAGAGAAAAAACCTGCAGCATACTGGTTCTATTTGCTGGACCTTTCTAGCAAATCTAGCCTTCCTGACCACAGGGTAGCTTTCCTTAGTCATTTTACAATATCCTCATCTTAATTGACAGGGACCCAGTGACAGCCCACAGCTTGAATTAGACAAGAAAGCCACTTGGAAAGGACCTAAGCAGAATTTTTTTTTTCTTCTTAATGTAACATGTCCTATCAGCTGATATAAGCATAGCTGATCTCAAAAGCTGTGGTTTCTCAAAAGGCAGCAGCTCAGGGAATTTTACATCTGTTGAGTTAATTTGTGGTAGTAATACAGTAACAGAGTAGCAATACTATTTGCAGCCATGCTGCTTTTTCTCTTCAGCCCATGGCAGATACATAAAATTTCAACCTCTGAAGCAGCATATCTAGCTGTTGTAAAGATCTTTCCTCACAGGTATTGAAAGCAAGCCAAAAACCTATCAAAAAAGTCAAAGAGGAATTGCATGCAGGCTCTACTAAACGTAAATATTCACAACAGCAGTAGTAAGGCTACCACATTTACAGAAAAAATAGCTGCACTTGAATTTTGCAGGATTCTTACTTTTTTACTTCTTCTTCTGTTCCCAGATGAGCTACTATTATAGTAAGGTGCATAGTTTGAACAGGGAGAAGAGCTCTCAACAGGTCAGGTTCTTTAGTGAATATGAGCTCTTGGACATCTTCAATTCTGTCCAAAATCTGCAATTCAGTAAACGGGGAAATATTTTCATTTTAGAATGCCCAGGTATTACTAGAAGAATTCAGAATGCTGAAGCCTTACACACCCAGAAATGCAACTCAAGCTTAAACCAGGAATCCTCAAAACAAAATCTCCCAGATCTATCACATAACAACTTTCAGTTTCAATTTCAAAGCTATTTTTTCAGGAATAGATTGATCCATTTTCCTTTTAAAAGCCTACAGGCTAAACTCATAGCTCTCAGGCGAGCCAGCACCCGTAGATATTTAAGTAGGTCTGAATCTGACCGTAAGCATGTTAGGATAAAGCTCACAGCACTGTAAATATTAATGGAACTTCATGCAGTTGTCAGTTGTTAATAGACTGTGGAAATTGAATAGCATTTCCATAATTAATCTTATGCCATTTTCTGATTACAAGTTTGATCACAGATTAAACTGATGTCTCTTCCCAAAAGAAAACTGTAACAGAAAACAAAGTAGATCAACTGGGTAAACATGCTGTTTTCTGAGTCTGTTTTCTAGAACTGCATGGCCAGTTCCTGGATCTTCTCAGTCTATCTGTGCCTTGACACAACTGACTCCAAAGAAAGATTTTTAAAATGATCTGTTAAGGTTTATAAGCCAGTCATGGGAACAAGACAGGAGGGAGAAGAATTCAATCACACAGAGACTAAGAACCTGGTGGAAGCCTTTGTAACAGCCAAGTCATTTATAGATTTTCAGATTATTTCACTGAGTGAATTCTGGTTTACATGCCTAGGTGCTCACACATGTTAGAGCTCCGCTTTATTCTTACATAGGTTGAAACAACTGGGTCAATATGTTTTTGTTTTGCAATCTTTCTACATAAGGCCTTGTCAGTCATTGTGTAGTCTGGTAAATAGTCCCACAACCTCCACGGCATGGTTGATTAGTATAATGGAGATTAGTATACTGAGTTTCTGATAAATATCAGGATAAAGCCACACGCAATTAAGAGAATCCATCTGAAGATACAGACAGCAAACTCACTGAATTCACAGACTTTTACAATACATTTGTCACTATGAAAAACACATCACAAAGGACTTTTACATTAAGGTAATTCCTACTGCAACAGAGGCACAATTTATTATGGCCTGCTATTTACAATGCATTTGCTTGGATCATGAAAACATGGAGGAGGAATCAAGCCATCAAGTTGTCTGGCCACATGAACTAAAAATCTTTGCTTCAACAGACCAGGCTAAGTACAGACAGCAATTCTGCAAAACAGCCTCATGTTCTTCTCTCTTGCCCCATCTTTCTCAGAATACTCTTGAAATAATAAAGAAGATCTTTTTGCCTCCTGAACTGGAGGTTCAGATAGCTGGGAAGCCAAGTTTGAGTGAAATTACTTCATGTAGATATCTAATTATTGCAGAGCAATTTTCATGTCTTTTCTTACTCTTTTTTTCAGCTTCACAAATGTGTCTTCAGAACTTTCTGCTTCTTCTCCCACGGGAACAGTCTAACTTATCTCCACACCTCTTTTTCTTTTTTTGGTGGATCAGCCTGTAGCACTTTTCTATAAATGCTATGCTTTTGATCGGATGGCTGTTTTCTTGGGTGAGGGACAGGAAGGAAGCACTTGGAATATTGAAAGCCTGAGACCACAACATTCTGAGATCCACCCCAGCCCAAACCCATTGCTGGAGGCTGGTGTCCAGCTTCCTGGAGCCCTGAGAGATGCAAAGGGAAAAGGGCTGCTGTACCCACCAGGACTGCAATGGGGTTTTTCCTCCATCCTGTTGAAAGGGAAGAAAATGGAGACAGCCCTAGGGCCTTTCATCTGGAGATCTCTTTAAAATATAATTAAGGAAATTAATTCTACCCAAAAATACTAACAGCATCTGTAAAATCCTTCTGTAAAGGACTACAAGACCTACAGGGTAACAGGCAACCGTGTTATATGTTCAGTGAGGTCAGGAACCTCTGATTTAGAGGTAAAAGCATCTGAAAGTGTTGACAAAATGTATTATATGTGCATGTATATGTGTATATATATATACACACAAACATTTATTTACTTGCCCTTCACATATACACATACCAGGCCTACAGTACTGTACCCTTTGGTGTTTCTTTCATGGAACCTCCCCCAGGGCTCTCTCAGGTTACTGCCACCCTTAAAGACAGCACCTGAGATGCATAAACTGGGCACAGATTTGGCAGAGCATCTGGCCAGGGATATCAGAGCTGCCAGATTACCAGAGCTGGTGTGAGAGCAGGGAAATCTAGAAGAGCAGAATTGAGAGGGAAGGATAAAGAGGACATTCATAGAGTTGTACAGGATGTGGTCACAGACCATATATTAGGACACTCAAATCTCATTAAAATAGAAGTTAGGCATTCACGTCCCCTCAAGCTGTTCCATGATCTCATTCCTCAGATGGCAGGAAGCTTTCTAGTTTCCAGTCTAGATTTATTCTTTGCCCACTTTATACCCATTTGTTCCTCTGCCAACATTGTCTTCCAGCTTACACAGTTATTTTCCCTTCCTGGCATTTATCTTCTGATGTGTTCTGCACTTTTGTTCACCTCTCAAAAGCCAGTCATATGTAGGAATCACTGAAAGTTATACAAGGCCATCCTCCAGATAACCTTCAGAGATTATTCCACTCAAGACAAAGCCAGAGCAAATAATTGCCTACCAAGAGGAAGGCACCCTTGACGTCTCTGTGTAACACAAGAGTTTCTACACTTAACTAAGGTAAAAACAAAAACTCAAATGCCTGCCAAAGCAAGCTACTGTACTGCAGCTGCTTGTCACACTGGAAAAAAGGAAAAAAAAAGTTGTACAACAAATACAGCCATCCTCCTTAATTATTGCCTTTCAGCAGCATAAATACAATCATGGCAGATACTGCATGGAAACCTGAGCTTGAAGAAAAACAAGAAAGGAATCAAGTTATATATTGCAACAAACTATCAATTTGGTTTACTGGAAAAATAACCATAAACTAATAGCAGAAGCTGGTAGCTGAGGGTTATATTTTCACTACATTCATACAAGATAACATTTATTTTTTGCCTTTTACATTTGCTTTGTAAGAAAAGATGCCAAGATGCATATATATATTAAAAACATTAATAATTCACACAATTTATGTGCAGTTTCTCAGTTCTGCCCATGCTAGCTGGGACACAGCAGTTACTGATTCAAATTAAGACTTCCCCCTGCCTGCCTCTGTTGGATGGAATACTGTTTCTTGCCTTCTCACCCCAAAGGTGTTTTCTTTTTCTCCTCTGCATAATATATGTGCAGTCACCTACTGCCCTTACATCAAGGTCCACAGCATGGGACACGTCCTACCTCACAATGCTACTGTTCAGCAAGAAGAACAGAGTCCCAGCCAAGAGGGGTGCAGTGAGTGCTGGTACAAAGCAAGGGCTCTGTCTGCTTTTGCATACCCTGAGCAGCTACTGACAGGACATTGCCATCAGCAAGTCGGTTGCCTATGGAAGGAGGCTAAAGGGTAAAAAACCTACTCAAAGTATTGACAGCACTTCTGTGGGAACAAGACACTGTGTCCTTATTTCAAAAAGTTTTGTCTAGCCTTCAAAATTTATACCAGAATGGTAGAATGGGAATAAGTAGCTCAAGGTGAGCCAGTATCTTCCCTCCTACTTTACAAACACAAAGAAACGGTAATGCAGAAGTTAGGGGCTTTAAACTAGTCATACATAACTGGTTAAAGAACAAAGTGAGAAATCTGTCTCTCCAGCTTTTGTATCATTTTCGGAATTTACTTCCATGGATCATAAGACAGTGCCTGTAGTATCTAAGCCCTGCAAGGTTGTCTTGACATATTTCAGAAGGAACATTTACTATGGTAACTGGAATGCTTTAAGTCCCTCACAAAGCCTCTAGAAGAAAGTATTTCTATTTGGATTTCTGCTATTTGCTATGTTTTGGTTTAACAGAGTTGACCTGAAAGAACCTGTTGCTTTTTCAACATAGTTGCAAACATGGGAATCACAGAATAGAGCATACCTGGATGAAGTATGAGCATGCAGACTCCACACATGGCTTCTTGGAATTAACAGTCTACCACCTAAGATGTCAGGGTAAGTTTGCTGGGTAAGAGGTGGAGAGGAGAGAATAGACCAATTCTATACAATCTGCTACAGAAGAAAAGGAAATTCTCATCCTCCATTGTGAACTTCAGTGGGGAAGGAGATAAACAAATAAAAACTACTGCATTAAATATGTCTCTAAAACATAGGATGATGGGACAATGCAAGATGAAAGCCACTACTTCTGTACAGAAAAAGATTACAGAATAGAAGATATTCTTGGAGAGACACATCTACTCAGACCTTATAGAAAGGGCAATGGCAAACCTATAAGTGTTTGTTGGGTTTTGGTTTTTTTTCCTGGCGGTGGCTAAAACATTGTCATGTTAATGACACTGTTCAAGCTACAAATACAAAGCATAACACCTACAAGGGCTGCTATGGGGAAGTTAACTCCATCCCAGGCAGACCCAACAGACCTCTTCAGGTAGGGAAGCAGAATTTGATCACTCTTTGCTTTTAACAAGCTTTGAAACCAAGGTAACTTTGAACTTCTGCTTAGCTTCTTATATAAGGTTTTTATTATTGTGATAGAACAGCTACTTCAAAATACCTGATCATCTGTTATTGGTATAGCAACAAAATAATTTGGAGTCTCTTGTGGACGTTTCTTAGACACTTCTTGCCCCAGGTCTTCCACCATCCCCTTGGAGCCTTCTTGGCCATCACCTTGCTCCTGCCTCACCTCTGTAGCTGTTTGACCTTCCTTTTGTGGTGGCAGTTCTGCTTTTAGCTGTTTCTGCTCTTGGCTCTGGTCCTGCAGCTGCTCCTCTGTCAGGACTGCTTTGTCTCCAACCTGCAACTCCACCACTTCCACACTTTTCTCTTCTTGGCTCTGGTCCTGCTGGGGTTTTGTCACCTTTCCTTCTTCCTCCGGCTTTTGGCTCAGAGGCCCCTGTGTCACCAGCTCCACCAGAGCCAGTTGTCTCTTGCCTTCAGGTCTTGTCACTGTCTCTCCCTGATTTTGTTTAGGGGTCAGCTGCTCTCCATTCCCTAACACTTCCTCACCTTGGTCCTGGAGGCAGGTTACTTCTTCTGGGTCACGGCCCAGCTGCAGTTGTACAGTGACCTTGATGCCAGCCACACCTTGTCCCTGCTCCTGTGGCTGTACCTGTATGGTTACTTGTGGGAGAGCTGGCCCTTGGCCCTGCTGTTGTAACTGCAACTGCACGGTCACTGATGGGGCCTCCCATCTTGGGCCTGGCTTCTGAGGCCGCACCTGCACAGTCACCTCTGGAGCCTCCCATCCCTGGCTCAGCTTCTGAGGCCGCACCTGCACAGTCACCTCCGGGGCCTCCCACCCCTGGTCCATTTGTTGTGGTCCCATGTTTGGGGCCATGCCTCCTCGTGCTGTCTGTCTCTGCAGCTGCTCGTGGACATCGTCCCCTCCCTGGGGCTGCCGACCAGTGGGCAGCAGCTGTGCTGCTGAGACATGGTCTCCTCCTTGCCCCAGCTGTATTGGTGAGCAGTGTTGCTGAGCTCCCTCTGGACTTTCATCCACCTGAGCCTGCTCCTGGACCATCTCTTGATGCCTACTCCTACACAACTCCTGTTTTACCACGTTCATCCTACCACACCAAAGCTTTCTTCTCCCAAACTGGGAATTCTCCAAGACCCTCCTCCTCTTTCTTCAGAGCTTGAAGTTGTTTTCTAAAGGAACTGGAAAACAAAGAAAAAAGCCCAACAACTATCAAAAGAACAAATTACTTACAACAGTTCAGTCTGGGTTCAGGGAGCTCCAACCAGGCCAAATATCTCAATCCAACTACCTCAAGATTAAGCCACTGCCTCTAGAGTGCTGTGTGGTCTAGGTGTTTAGTATGTGGTGGACTTGACTTCTTCCCTTGCCCTGTTTAGGTCTCGCACACTTTAAGGTGCATGTATACCATTTCTTAGCATGCAGCAGTATAGAGACATGAGCCTTATCAAGGTACATTACTAAAGGTAGTCACTTAGAGACCCAGATTAAGAGAATAACCTGAGCCAAAGACTCAAAAGCTGAATACATCCAGAATCAAGTTTGCCAGTGAAGCTTTGATCTCCTGTAACAGCAACATTTTCTCATCTAATCAGACCAGCACACCCTACTTTTTTTCCTAGGTACACATTACTATTTTTTCCACCCCAAACTCCTACTATGTCCTCCTTTATCTTAACATCTCCCATTCATCCTATCTCATTTCCCTCTCCTCTACAGTGAAGCTGCGGAGGAGATGCTTTCCTCATCCAGACTATTTGGACACAAGCAGAGAAGACACTGAAAGCCCAAAGGGATTTTTCTACTTGTTTTAGAGGTAAACTCCACAGAAGTCCAGAGAAACAAGAACATTTCTTCATCAGTCAGCACAGCTCTTTAGATACAGTAGATCTGACTGCACTGAACAGAATTGCCACTTTTTAAGGAAGACATCTAAACAAATAAATTCTACAGACCAAACAGGATTCATCTGTATGGAGAAAAATGGCTCAGATCCCAGATTATGACCTGCCTTAACTTCAAGTCCTTCTAAGTCATGGTAACACCGAGTTTTTCCCCTGAAGCTATAAAAATGTAGGCAGATATATTTTTCATAAGTTTGCTCGGCAAGACAACCAAAACATTTATTTAAAATTTGCAAGAAAACTAGATCCCTCCCCACCCCACAAAACCCACATCCATGAAAAAGTAAAAATTAAATATACAAAGCCTAAAAAACCCATACACAGTCTAATTATATAAATATTGGGCAATCCAAGCCACAGGTAATACAGCTCTCTCCCTATATATATTAAAACACAAACAACTTCATTTTGCAGGGGGCTAAAGATGAGAAGCTTAAGAAACTCACCCTGAATTCATATGAAGGCCATTATACTTTCTTTCAAGAATCCAGATGTGGGGGTGTTGTTCCCTAGAAAGGGCTAATTTTAAAAAGATTTGAATGCTTGCATATATTTCATATGCAGTTTCACTAATCAGATCTCAATTTCTTGTATTCAATTACACTAAGAATTTTGTTGACAGTATATCAAATCCAACACCTTACAAATGAAGTTTTTTTAAAAGGCTTATGGAGATCCTACCTCTGGAGATGAAGCACTGTGGTCATAACCAATTATAATATCATTATAGTCATAAACTAATTATAATATCAGGTATTACTTGTGATATTTGTGCCTGGACTCCAACAGAAGACTTCTGGAAGAGTGTTTAATCAGGGATATGTTGAGTCCCTGATCAGCTAGTAGATGATCCTTAATTAAAAGCAGAATCTAGCCTAGTACTTCATCCTGAAACAGCATGGAACTTACTTTCAAATATCTCTGACATCAGTTTTGACAAAAGGAAGGTCTGCCATTGCTGTCATGTCTTCACTGTCCACATGAGGAACTGGAAGAAGAACAACATTGAAGACTCACAGACAGCCCATTCCAACCACGTAACTGCTGCAGAACTTGTGTGCATTTTTTAAGTACTTGTAATGGGATAGCCACTGCAGAGACACTATTACACTCTTCTGCCTTCCTCACAGTTGGGCTACTTGAGACAGCAAACCCCTTTTTCTCTTCCAGAAGTCATCATAAGTTAAGCCTCAAGGCTGTGCAAAACCTTGGTATGTACATATTACGATAGTTCAGCTGGATACAGAGAATGCAACATCTAAATCCTCTGTAAACAAGTATTTAGATGCATGTAGATCAATCAGAAATAATGCTTAATGTACTTAGAGTGATAGCAGGATTCATGCCACTAAAACTTCATAAATCCCACTGAAGTCTGTCTTATTAGCAACGTGCAGCTTGGGCACAACGCATCAGAGGCTTAGACAAACCCTTTCTTGCACTCAGCCCAAGTTGCTTTGTGAAAGATTGTTAAAACATGTAACAAGTTGTTAAAACAGGTAACAAGCTGTCATGGTGGTGGACATTAATTCTTGTTTTTTGTTCCTGAGTTAACACTTACAAGCATGTCATCCCTTTTGCATTTGTGCCTGCACAGTAGCCTTCAGTGGGGATTTTGCAGACTGTCACCAATGCAGCAAAACCAGAAACATGACCACTCAGGCTGAGTGTAGGAGTGCACAGAAAGAAGTTTCAGTGTCCTTTACAAGGTAATGGACAATTTTTATGGTTTTTAATACATAACAAAGTAGTTTTGTCAGTCTACAGTTTCCCTACACTATTTTGCTCTTAAACCTGTATTGCTTCATATGCTTCATTGCTTCATCTACTACAACATTTTCTGTTGACCTTCCCCCCCACCTAAAAAGAATTACAGCTGCAACTGTTACCCAGCCATCACTACACTATTTGCAAGTCCACAGAGTCCTTACAGCCACTGTGTGGCTGTCATCAAGTCAACAATTAAGGACTCATACTTTTTCTGCCATTACTTAGTACAACCTGAACTACTCAGAGGCTGATGAAGTGGTAGCATCTTGGTCCTTCAAACACTTCAGCACCTGTGTAAAAAAAAAAAAAAAAAAAAAAGAAGTGGCTGGGGATGGTGAGTGCTAGCAGCATCCCAGAGGGCTCCAAGCTTCCCCCAAACTCCTCCTCCCACTGTTACCCCAAGCTCTGCCAAGCCATTGGGTCCAGGTGACACCACTAAATATTTGTCCACCTGGAACAAGCTCCACTGTAAGGCAGGCAGCCAAGAGCCAAGTGCTGAAGACTGCAGTCTATACAAATAAAGGTTCCTGCCCCTGTAGTACTTACAGCCCTGAAATATGCTTTTAGGAGCTCCTGAAAAAAACTGGAAGGCCACCCACCCACATCCAAAACATTTAAACTATGAGGACAGCTCTTTCTTCAATTAATTTAGTTATTCCATTTTCAGCCTTTAGACAGAGCTTGTGCAGACACCTGCATCCCAACCAGCAGCTCAAACAGCAAATACACAAGCTCCAAAGGCAAGCTCCTCCCACTCTCAGTCCCATGCCAAAGTCTGGAAACAGCTAACTGCCTAACCAGCATCAAAAGGGTCCAGAAACATCTCAAAGAAAGTTGACCCGTGCCATGCAAATGTAGGCAGCATTTAGCCAAAGACCTCAGCCTACCCTCTGGTGCTATCTCACCTCCTCAATCTTACAGGAATCAAATGCTCATTGTGGATGACAATACATAATTAAACTCTGCTGCTCTAAGCTTTAATTCTTATAGTGTGACACAATTCCCCTTTGCCCAATTGACTGCATTGCCAGTGTTAAACTACCATACTATACAGAAAGGCTGGAAGCCAGGCAATGTTTGCTTGTACCCAGAAACAGATTTTGCACTCCAGGGATGTGCCACCGGGAAATGCTGACTGGGTAACACTGCCTCAGTACCTCTGAAGGATGATGTTGAAATCTGCTACAGCCACCCTGCCTCATGCAAAAGTCTCCCTGAGCAGAAAATAAGCCATGACAACAGCTTTTACACAGTTCTGCTTCATCAGGTAGGTCAGAAACTCCTCAGCTGTGTGACAGTGACATGCAAGTTTGCTGGCACAGGTCTGGGAAACCCTAAATAAAACTCTGCTTATGGGCCCCTTGCTTTCTGCCCCGAGTCCTCTCTCCCTCACTACTCAATCCCAGGAGAACAGGATGCAGATGTAGCTCAGCAGCTGAGGGGTAGAGTTTGCATCCAAAGTCCAGATAGGCTGCTTAAACTGCTGGGGTTAAAGGGAAGATATGCCACAGTCTTGGTCAAGCATAGACACCCACCCACTGTAATAAGTGACGTCTTGTGTTTTACCCAAGATCTGGATGACTGCCTGGGGCCTCAGTACTCCCCCCATTCCTCTTCCCCAATAAAGCCATCAGTTTACTGAAATAGTCTGATGTACATGAGGCAAAAGGCATTTGGAGCAAGCAGCAGAAGTCTTTCTCTAAACAATACTGCCCTCTGGCAACCTATGCCTAAAACATCCAACTTATCCAGCTATCCTAGAAGACTAGTTATACAAGTCACTTCCCTCAATCTTATGATATATTTGTGTGGTCATCAGGCCTTATTTCTCCCAGAATTAACTGCATGCTTTGCTGGGCATGTCAGACAGATACCTGTATAATTTTCATGTTAAGATGCCTTTTCAGCATTCAACTTCCTTACTATTAAGTAGGAGAAGAGGAAGCAGCAGGCCAAGGAACCTACCAAAAATACTCTTAAAAACAATATTTCTGTATGAAGCTGCATCATCTTCTAAGACATCACAGTATGCCACAAAATCTGTTCATTTTATTCCCTATCAATTAAATCTAAATTAAGTTAGATCAGGAGAAAGCACATAGAATTTATTGGGCCTGAGTTTCTCCCTCTTACCAGTTTATCGTACCTTCATAAGTGTGATTCTTTTTTTTGCCATTGACAAGAAACTGTACCAGGAAGAACTGAGGAACCATGTTTAAATACAATAAACAGGTCATCTGTACAATATGACTTTAGTTTTAGCTAAAGAACTTGTTTTAGCAAGGCATATTTTATCCTGTCTCATTTTACCTTTTGCTAGAGGTTTAATACAGGGGGAGAAGGAATAGTGAAGGTGGGAGGGAATACAGAATCACAGTTAAGTAACACAGAATAGAGACCAAGTGATCAAAAACATCAATGTTCCTAGGTCCATACATATAGGTTTTTTTTCACAGTCTAAACCCAACTCATTCAGAGTGAAGAAAATTCATCAGTTGCCTCCTTTGTGTGTAGTGTTATCTGTTAACCAAGAGGCACTGAGGTTCAAGAGGTCCTTCACATTTTCATTTATTAGCTCTATTTTCCCCAGTATGACAGAAGCAAAATAAGGCAACTCGCATGTCTCAAGACTGATACTGTATTTGAGGATGTCTATTTTTGTGTGACTAGTAGACCAAGTAAAAAAATTAAAAATTAGTAGGGCATTCCAAGCTGCTATTTAACAGGCAGCCACTAATTCCTTACCAAGACTGTAAGGTTACAGTCTTTGTTCACCTACAGGTGAGGCCAAGGAACAGGAGTAGAAGGTGAAAATAAGAGAAACAGGGCATATGAACTGCACAATATTTGTGTTTTGTGGAAAGAAGTTAGAGGCAGATACACCCACCCTTCACAGAGACAACACGTACTTTACAAAGATACTTTTTCCTTAGTGGCTCATTACAATTCAACACATTGTCAGACCACACTGAATGAATTGTTCCCAGAGTACAGATGAAAGATAAGAAAGGCTTGACTTGTATTTAATGATCTACCATTAACATAGTAGATGTGGGTAGAGTTTTGGCATTTAGCATGCAGTACGCATATAATAGTGACTGCAGTGTTTTACAGAGACCACCACTATCTGGTGGAGAAAGAAAGCCAATGCCGTTCCTCTGAATTGGAATGCACTTACTAGCTTTTAAACAACGGGTGGTTTGCTTTATTAGCCATTGTTTAAAATGCTATAATTAGAAAAAAGTTAGATATGCAAGATAAACCATCCTCCCTCGAATAATACATGCTCCCCTGTGAGTTATAGTGATTATACACTGTATTAAAGAGGGTTTTGCAGAAGTTTCTTTATACGAACTAAAATTATACAACGATTGTGCCACATTCCCATTGCAGCAAACTGATACACCTATAAAACATGTCCCAGTCATTGCTTTTCTTTATGAAGATCTCTGAGCAGCCATTAAACAGCAATTATCTTTGATGCTGTACTGATCTTTTAGGTATAACAGAGTCAGATATTCTGTACCTTCTCAGCTGGTTTAAATTGTAATCCCTGATACACAGCACCCTCCCACCCCACCCCCCAGCCCCAAGTGAAGAAAAACTCAGTTAAG
>JANZLQ010000050.1:234754-260970 GCA_026212715.1 Elanus axillaris | reverse complement strand
CCCCTCCCCCCCGAAGTATTTCCACCTGCATTACTGCAATATGACCAATGGAGAGAGTCAAGAACTACTGCTCTTATGCCACAGAGTGCATACTGTAACATGCTTCTGTTAAACTCTCCTTGTGGTGCTTACGTCCTTTTGTCTGGGGGACAAAAAAAAGAAACAGCCATTTCCTTCAATGACAAAAAAGGGCTAAGAGTTATCACCGTGAAAGCTGTTACTTAGACTGCAAATCTAAAAACCTAAAACCTCTGTACTGATTTTTTTTTCTTTCTAGTTTCTCTGTTAGCAGGGTGCGGTGGGCAGGCACTATCTCTCGCTGTACACAAGTAACTACCGGCAGCATCTGCAGCAGCTTTCTTGGGATGGGTTAAGAAAGGAGCTTGAGACAGGATGGGGGATGAGGTTACCTCTGACTGCCTCCTGGCAAGCTGCCACGAGGGAATTAAGGTTTGCTGCAAATTTAGCCTGGCACTACACAACGTTTTGCAAAACCACACAGTATACCCAGAGTTGCAAGTTATAGGATAGCACGGCTAAATGACAGGCATGATTTTGGACAAAGCTCAGTTTTGTATTTAGTATCTAACTTCAGAAGCAGCAGATCACATTAAATGCAGAGCTTCCCTTCTTTCCATCCCCCAACCTTTTTTTTCGTCCAGAAAAGTGTCACACTGGGACATCCCCGGTGACACGTATCTTTGACAATGAATTCCCAAGTGTGACAGTTAAAAACTGACCTCACACTGCAGCCTATTAACCCTATTACCTAAGCTCCTGTGTAATTATCAACCATAATGTGCTGAGAGCCTTCTGGACACAGACACGACTTCTTAAGCATCCATTAGGAAGCAGTTAAGGCACATGCTTGCTGACACTTGAGTAAAAACAGGAACAAATTAACTGCTTTGATGTATTCTGTGATTGTTGATTCTTCAAAGACAAGACAATCCTGAAAGATAAGACAACTTTTCCATGAATGAAATCTTAATTTGCTAGGATCCTCTTGGGGACGAATAACAGCTCTGGATATATATTATGCAAACAATTCTTACATGCTGTGGCTTGTGCATCATGTCAGAATTATTCTAGGTACTTACTACCCTCGTATTCAAACAGAACTAACGTGGCACAAACATCCTGAAGATATTTTGATTTCCTATGGCTGAAGTTCTCTTGCGCACTTCAAGGTGGGTTTTTGTGGGTCGGCCATCTCCACCTCAAACGTGATGCTACATGCATGCGCTCCAACACACAAGAGGACAGCAGGAGCAGAAAAGGAAGTTTAATGCACTAGCTAGCTGAGATACTCTAGAGAACAAAGAAACGGGAATTTTTGAAATGGTAAGCTTGTTTCTGTAGAAGTTCTAACAAGGCTATGTCTCAACTGTCCACAGGAAAAGAAAATATTACCTAATGCTACAAGATAAGCAGTTGTTACATATTTGTGCATTACACATTCAGCATGTATATAGACTTATGCTTTCTTTAGCAACTGCTTTGAGTTTTGCTCAGTCACTGAAAAGAGAAACAATACTATACTCTTAATTAACTGCTCAAATGAACTATAAAAAAGTTATTTACACAAGTTATTTTGTCTTTATTATGGATTTTTAGGAAGCAGTAATTCACCTTTCTGCATGAAGAAGGAGGCACAAGAGAGACTACATAAAGCTATAAATACTATTAATTGCAGAGTATGGCACAATATCATTTAGAGTTATGGAAACCATCCCATCTTCTTTATTCCTTTTGTTTCTGACAATCAAGTTTAAGAGAAAGAGCAATTGAACCTTTCCATCAAAATCCTGGTGTGGATTAAAGCCTTGCCAGGAATGAACTAGCATTGATTACTTGTAAGAACTAGCAGTTTTAGAGCCAGTTTAGAGGCATGGAATAATCCCAGAACCTCAGAGGTTGGGCCTTGAATGAACAAGCAGCTGCACCACCAGCATGAAGGAGACAAAAGCATATGATCAGTAGCTTCAGAAACAATTCAAATAGATCAAGAAGAGACATCAACTGTAGTTGATCTATTTAAATTCATGAGGTCTGGAAACATGGAAAAGCACTGCAGCAATATAAATCTTTGAATTTAGTCTTAGAGAAAACTTATCTTTTGATAGCCTGTTCAACATATCACGGCAGTCTGACACCATTATGTGCAACACCAGTGTAAGGAATAAAGAACACCACAAAACTAAAAATTAATAAAGAAGCCCCGAAAAAAATGCTTTGGGTTGGGAGATGGCTGTTTTTCAGGATTAAAAATGTGGCAACAAGAGCCTTAAGTTACAGCTTGTATAGGTATATACACACACCACATACTGTGTGTTTGTATACACATGTATTTATATAACCTAAACATGCATTTTACTTACACAGACTGTTGATATGTATCAACATTCAAGTATAAATCGGCTCTCTCATTCCTTAAGTGTGGAAACCCTTTACACTGCATATCCATATGTTCCTTTCAGCAATAAAAGCATCCCAAAAGAAAGGAAAGACTATCTAACAGAGACCAGCAAGCACTTATCCCTCTTCGCAGTCTGCAGAGGACCCACCAATCCACTCTGCAGATCAGAGCAAACAATTTAAGGAAGCATTTCCCTTCCCCCAGTATCCCCCTTTTGGTTTCCCAGATTAAGAAATCTCCCAAGGCCACACTCTTATTGAAGTGGTTAGAAAGCCTAAGGAAAGTCCCAGCAGACATGCTGCATAGCCAAGTGGAAAAGAGGCAAATGGGATTTAAGACAGTCATTCCATAGGTGGAAAGGAACAGTCAGCCCTAGCCAGGCTCTTGGGGCAGCAAGACAAAACAGGCAGCCAGAGGTCAGTGAGGGACAAGGGCAAAGGGATCTCCTCTTCTCATACATTTTACCCAAGCAGCATTTCCCAGTTCCTCAGCAAGGCTATAAAGCCACAAGACATCTCTCTCGGAGGTGATGAAATGCTCTCAGCTCCAGGCTACCCTCTCTCAGGCAGGCTACTAAGTACTCTCAGGGCAAGGTAGACCTGCAGTACCAGTGCTCATCTGCAATTCCTGAGCAAACAAAACAGGAGATTCACACTTCAAAGCTACTGACTTGGCATTGTTCCAGTAAATACCAAGTTCATCTTGAAGCTGTTATCTAAATCACATGCCAAACCTAAAGGACAACCTTAAGGCTGAGAGAAATTTTACTGTCCTGTTTTTTCAAAAAGCATCGTGACAGCAAATGCTAAAGCATAAACAGCAGTAACACACACAAGTTACAAGTGGGACACTTTTGTCATTAACTATTCCCAGTGGCAGTAGCTTATTAGGCCTATAGTCTGTTGGTAACAGCCTTAGATTTAGGTTATTATTCAAGCTGCATGTCTTTGAAGGCCTATTAAAGGCAACAACTGGATAGCCCAGCATACTAAATAGCTACATCTTAGAGGGTCAGGTTTCTACAAATGTACATTCACCAGTAACTTGGCGTTTGAGGTTAATTTGCTCCAAGGACAGACATTAGTTAAATAAAAAAAAAATTTAAAAAATAACCAAACAAAAGGAAAACAAAAGTTATTTTTATGATCACCCCCCCCCTTCCCTTAAGGAAGGGGATACAAATCCAGTTCAAATAGACTTGGGTTCTGCTCATCTTGTGTACTCTAATCACTTTAGCACCACAAATAGACACAGCCAAAAATATTGAGAACAGAGATTTAAAATAGGAAAGATATAAACAATTCATATTCTAGTTTCACAGCAGATTGCTACCTCCTGCTATATAAGCCAGTACTAATGGACAGCACTACAATACATTTTATACCTCAAGGAACACACTTCAAAAGGAGATTCCCTTAGAAGTAAAAATAAGGTCATAATGTACAACACAGAGCCATAATAAAAAGCCACAATACAAACATGCTGAGCAATTAGGTTTTCTGTATGTAATAGTTGCATTTTATCCTCACTAATATCAAATTAGCTCAGACCATACCATTCTTTGTCTCCTCTCTCTCAGACCACAAAGTCCTATTACCCTTCACCATTTTTCAAGCACATTAGCAGGAGACATAAATCTTTGCACAGCATATTTGCATAACCAACTACAGCACTTTAAAGAGCAAGGCTATAGCCAGGAAAACAGTTATGAAGTAAAATTCAACTAGCAGCTTATTTGCCTACCTGCTAACAGCAATACTAAAAACATATGTAGGAATCCTTTAAGTTAAACATGCTGGTCAGCAACACCTACTAGGCTAAACCTACTCAAAACTTTTAACTAAAACTTACACTACCTATAAACAGAACTGAGTTCCTGGGATGGGTTTTTATACCAAATCCAACTGACATGACTGTGCCTTTCTAATGAATGTGACCCACCTGCACCTGTGGTCAATAAAGTGGTCATTCAGGAGAAAAAAAAAATGGAGTTGAACTACTACAAGTTACTGGTTATCTGATAGATTGGGAAGGCAGCAGGACGAGCATTGACATAGCTGAAACACCAAATATTTCCTCAAAAGACTTACTGCTTCAGCCTGTTTTCTTGTGCAGAACACCTGAGGCTCTTCAACACTCTCAGGTAAGTGTTAATGAATAAATACCTAGGGTTAGGTGTGACCTCTTTCACTATGTTCCCTTTTTTTTTTCTTCTGCCCTGCATGTGCTTTGAAATTTACTGAGAAGACACTGTTGGTGGCATTTAGAGATGAAGTCAAGCTAAGAAGGTGTGTGGTAAAGCTTTGCAGAAAAAGTGGGTTCTTTAGAGTGTTGCTTCTAACGGGAGGGATCCAACTGATTTGAATTGAGGCTTTTCCAGCATTTTGAAATTAATAAATTGACTAGCATTAAATATGTGCCCCTAAGCAAGCAATATGATTAGGCAGAACAGTGAGTGTTTTCATAACTATTCTTGTAGAGTAGACTGACCTTTGAGAAGGCAAGGAAGCTAAGGCAGTAAATAATGACATTGCACAACTTGCTGCTACTGCCAAATGTTGTTTTCTCTAATCGTGCTTCAAAGGAAGAATGCCAATTACACTGCAGGAACTCCCAAGTCTTGTACTATAATCCCTGTTGATAACTCTCTCCCTAGTATACTAGGGCTTCCATATTTTTTTAATAAAAAAAAACCCGATTGCATTGCATTAGGTCACAATAACAAATGCCATCTTTATACAGTGCTGACAAGTATTTTATGAAGAACATTTCATTCAAGTTTTGTTATACGTCAAATGAAAGGTGGATTGACCAGTAAAACAGGAAGATCCCAAAATCTTCTTACACAATATATCCAGAAACCAGGGCTATTTTCTTTTCCTAAGTAAATAGAGTTATCAAAGGAATTTATCTGTAGTAGTGGGCCCAGCTGATTTATGGAGGCCAGAGCTGGTTGTTTTCTCTTTATCCTGACTCCTTAGCTAGCTTTCCCTCTGCTTGCAATATTGATGCAAAGGATGTCTCTTGTGGAGGTGTCTGCACCGCCATCCCGTGGCACTCTACTCCTTGCCAGAGACAGGGGGTAATGACTGGATGAAACCACCAAAAGCAACTGGATGACCTGTTTGATGTTCAGCACAGGGACTGGTGATATAAACCCCACATGGTGAAGTGAATCTTGTGGGAGAAGATCCTCATGGGAGGAAACACCGGACGCTCATTACTGGACCCGAGACGAAGCTAGCTGTGCTAGTGCCATTTGGACTGTGGTTGGCGTGACCTTATCCCTACCACTGCTCCGGGTCAAATGGGGCATCCTCTCCTGGTTCCCTGTTGGGGCAGCCTGTGGGACCCTGACCTCCCTGGGGCCGTACATGGGCTGTAGCTGTAATGGCTCATTGTGCAAGTGAGATGCATCCATGCCGTGGGCTGTGAGTGCTGTCAGCAGTCACTCAAGCACACATTTTGTTCAGTATTATTGCTCTGTGCAGTTTGATTATTATTGTTTTATTAGTTCTGTTGATGAAATGAGTATTTGAACCAAGCAAGAGTTCATCTGCATCCCTAGTGCAGCCACAGCCCTGCTAATCGGTCTCCTGTCAGAGCACACTAATGAAATTTTGTGCCTGCTGTGTGGGCAGAAGGCACTCGCGGTTTCGAGAGTTGTGAAGGGACAGCCTGGTGGGCAATGAGAGGCTGTCCTGAGACAAGTTTCTCTCTCAGAAAAAGTCTACAATTTTCAAATGCTCCCAAGAAAGGAAAAATGTGTTTTAAAGGCTTGTATTCGTTTTTAGATTTCTTTTTTTCTTCTTCTTTTGTCCTATGACACAAGCACATTCCTGAATTTGGACTAAATCTGCAATAAAATATTTTTATGGTTGTCTAAATGAATTGCTCCAGAATTTAATCACTCAGTGAAGACTCATCCTTTCCCCATTGTGAATGCTGTCACTTGAACAGCTGACTCAATTATATTTTCAGAAAGGTAGTTTTTTTAAAAAAAGAGCAACTGTGTTGGAATAAAGTGCTTCTTCTACTCCTCTGTGGTTTAGGTTTGAATTAACTATGTAGGGTGTCCTCCAGAAGCCTATAATGATTAGCTGTTTTGTTGTGCTGTCTTTTGAAAATACTATCAGAGCAATCCTTGCCTAGAGAGAGTGTTTTCAGAGGAATCCCTTGCTTTTGTGTGGAAATTGCATGCCCTTTACAGATTTGATACCTTTCTCTACCATTTACAGATGCTGTGGTGAACATTTAATCTCAGGGATGTTAACCTTTCTAAACTTTGGAGTGTTAAAGTCTTCTGTTTACAGGCTGGTCTCTCCTTAAAGGAAATTTTTAGGTTTTTGCACATCTGGTGCCTGGGCTGCCACTTTTCTGTCCAAATCAGCCTCTGATGGGCCCTGGCTAGAAGGAGGTCAGCACTTTTGCTTAAGTGAGCCCCAGCTACTCATCTTGGTCCTCACGCTGGGCCTGCAGAAACAACTAACGGCAGATGGGCAGTTAGCTGTGACCCACCACTCTCTCTTTTTGCTACGTATCAGAGACAGGTTTGTTTGCTTCTCTACTAGCAGCCACAGGGCAGGATATGCTTGGTGGTCTATGCCTAAGGATTTCTGTGTGTATGTAGAGCATGCATGTTTGGCATGAGCCTGGATTTAGACCTGCACCAGATGCACAACACGAGCCAGCCTTTGCAAGGTGCCTTATGGAGACACGGTGGAGGGGTGGTGATGTTGGTGCTGCATCCCCCACGTATTTTACCACTAAGTGCTTGTGCAGCATGTGTAAAAGTGCAATCAAATTAGATGTCTCCCACCAGTAGCTGGTCTTGATTTAAGCAGCTGTGCAAGGAATGAAAGAATCTTTTTATATTTTCTAGCTTCTGGAAGTGGCAAGGGCCTACATAATAAAATACACTGGGGATATACACAATGCTAATGTAATTGCCAAGAAAGAGTTAGGGAAAAAAAATTCTAGCCCTCATTCCTTTGCTCAAAAGCATATTCATTTCTTAATTACAGTCTTGTGAGATTATCCTTTAACAAACAGCTGGTTTGAAACTGCCAGCCAGTAGTACCTGGTACCTTTTCCTTTCTACTGTGAGTCCATGCTCACATTAGTCTTAACAGCATATTTTCTTGGAGCGTACTTCTCTGCTTTGGCTGACTAGAGGGACGCCTTCATTGCCCCATGTGCAGAACAGCCACCCACCTCCTGCCCCAGTGGAGAACAGCGAATATATGAGGCTAAAGAGACAAACAGGTTAAATATACAGGAACTGTTATATATGTATATATATATTATTTTTTTTTAAAGGTACCTGCCATCCAGGTATGAATAGCCAAAAATCACATAGGAGACCTAACAGTTAATTTTTCTTTAACGGTCTGTCTCTAGGGATATCATTCTCTGATTTTCTCCAGTTCCTGAAGAATAATTTGGCTCCCTGTGCAAGCTCGATTTGAGTGTGATTCCACAGCTGCAGAAACCCATTGATATGTGGTGGTGAGCAAATCACCGCATTTTTTTCAGGGCTCAGCTGTTTAAAATATACTGAATGCAAAATCACTGGTAAGTTACAATGTGTTTAAATTACTCTAATTAAAGCTTCTGTAGTATGGCACAGTTCATGATATTTCATTGCAAATTATAGCTCACGTACCTACCATGGCAAGCAGGCGTTATCCCTTATCTCTTTATTCAAAAACTGGAAAGAATGGGAAGAAACACACTTTTCAAGCTAAATTGTAGACTAACTAGCTGAAGTCTTTTGACAAATTTTTTAGCACCTCTACAATGAGACAAACAGTTAAATTATGGCTCTGAAGAGCTTCATCTGATGGTGGGAGAAAGAGAAATCCCTCCTTAGGAAGGCTTTGGTCTGTTTCTATTTTTAACAGGTTGGCTATACAACACAAAAGGGTGCATTTAATATTGCTCATCAAGCTGTGTACCATACTATGCAGATTGCAAGTCTTCCTGCTGCAGATAGGAGCAAGTCAAACTCGTTAATGGCAAGTAAATGTTAAACTAGTGGGGATGGTTGTTTGGGAAAGGTTGGTTTGGGGATTTTGCATTAAGATGAAGACCAGCAGGGAGAATCTTGTTTCCTGGCTTCACTGAAGATCGATGTTATGGAGTTTCTGAAGTGCCTTTTTCATGTTTCTGGCTAAAGTTTGAATTGCTTTTCCTGTCTCAGCATGGCCAAAGACAGGCCTTTGTAACATAATGCTTCATTGTAAAGAAACTTCCAAGCAAGTGTCAACAGTGGTTTCCATCCACCCAGGTTGCAGTCACCCAAACTGGGTGTGGACTTGCCCATTGCTGCTGGAACTGTTGCCCATGAATCTGCAAGGTTTAACTGTATATTTAGACTAACTATTTAGATTAACTAGTGGTTTCAGAAGGTTTGGAAACCCTGTACAGGACAAGCAGCACCCTGAACTGCTGGGTGTACAGGGCGTAGACATAGATGACATAGCCATGTTGGTACAGCACTGCACCCGTGCTGACATGGACTTACTAGCTTTAGAGTTTGATGAGCAGATGGAAGTTATTATCAGAAACATTGGATTGTGGCACTGCATTACCCACTATCCCAAATTTTTAGCTAACATCAAGTTTAGCTGCAATGACAGACTTCTTCAGCACTGAGGGCAGATAACCAAGACCAAAAATCCCCACCATTTCATAACACTTTTCATCTGTTCTTCCTGGTTATTGAAGTTAAGCTTTTTGTTTTGTTCCCCAAATTTCTTTTTCAGAGATACTTTCTGAACTTTTCCTGTTCTCAGACTTTCTCTGTCCTCAATGAATATTCAAAGAGAATTGTTCCAAGATTATTTTGGCTTGTTTCCCTAGACTCTTTCCTGGAATTTCAGCCATCCTGACAATTAAAATATCTTTAACTCTTTATGAATATTAAGCATTTTCTTCCAGATTCTGGTCTGTATCTTAGTCCTCTGTTTAAAATTACCTTAAATGTCCGGTCACAAATAACCCTAATTACAGATGAGTTAGCGATCTAAAGTATATACTCACTTAAATCAATCCTTAAAAAAACCCACAACATCAATAGACACTGGTTTTGCTGATAAATGGCCTTTATGTAAACACTTAACACTGACTTGGTTCTCTTGGATCCTTCTCGCTGCCTTTCCTCTATACAGCCTATATAAAATATGTACCTGTGTTTCTTTTTACTGGCTTTTGCTTCTTCCATTTTGTCTCAGAAATATCCTTCACTTCACATTGGTCAATGCTTAATCTTCACATTGATACTCGATTCAAACTGGACACTTCCCCGCTATTTCAGTACAGCCATTTGTTAAACCTTCTCCAGAAAATAATCTCTCATAATGGGTGTTTCACAAGCTCCACATGGGCTGACGTTACTGAAGCTGTGCTTTATGTTGTTAAGGTAGAAACTATGCATTTGTTTTGAGAACAAAAGCTTGCTCTTAGTCTTGATAGGAATTTTCTAAGATGGGGATTTGGTCTACATATTCTAACTGAGCCAGTTCTGTAAGAATAGTAAGAAAAAATCCATGGGTGCCTTAAGGTCTGAAGTTACATAATTTTCTTATTAAACATTCTAATTTGATAGTAAATATTCAAAGGCTATAAGCAGGTATTGTTTAGGAATGTATTATTTAAAAGCAAATATTCAGAGCCTAAAATTCACATACACTTCTCTGTGTCTGCTGAACAGGTGCAGCGTAATAGTTAAGCACAGAAGACTGATAGAAGGGAAGCAGTCTGTCCTTCACGGCCAGCTTAACATGAAGCAGAAGGAAACAGAGAAATAATCTTCATAGTTCTTATTGATCTCCCTTTATATTGTTGCAAGCTAGAAAGCCAAGCTATTTATTGACTGAACTTTGGATAGCCACCTCTGATTAGCTCAGCTTTCACGAGCAAATCTTACAGTTCAGTGAAAATGCTGCATGCTGTCAAAAAGTGTAGGAAGATGTGAGGTTACTAAACAGATGTCATTTTTCTTCTTTTGCAGATAAATTCAAAAATATTCAAGGTTAACCTTATCACAGTTGATGACAAAACAGAAGGTGTTGACATGCTGCTGAACTTACACTTCTCTCATTTTTATTGACAAATGAGCCAAGATATTTGTGAAAGACTGACAAAACACAAACTCACAAGAATGGAAATATTCAAACTGTAATAATTTATCTGGACAAAATCCTGCTTGCCTACTGAATTTCTCAGACCAAATGTAATGATGCTCCTACATTCATGTTTCATTTGGCAAACATACTTGCAGAGTAATGTCACTTATGGTCCAGCCTGGCATCCTCTGGTCACAGAGGTTTCTTCCTGGGAAACTCTGAATTTACAAGACATGCAAATTTAGATTCTGGACTGGCAAACTAAATGGTGCTGAGGGACCTGTTCCCAGGGGCTATCCCATGCCCTCTTAGGCACAGGCTCTAGGTTCACACAGGGAGGGCAATGCAGCCCATGATGTCTTTCACTCCAGAACTTCTCAGCAGTCTATAACAAACTCAGGAGTAAAAACCTGCAAATATGGCTATGCTACCAAGAAAAGTCTAGAGTCAGGTATGTCTCCTAGACCCATTCCATGGAAGAAAAGTTGTTATTGTCCTAAGAGCTTTGGTTAGAAACTAGACTGTGCTCCACACTCAGTGAAAACAGATCTCCAACATCCCTTTGCTGATGTATTCAGAGGAAGTGGAAATTTTCTTCAGACTCCAGATCTAGAGACAGGTATAACCATTTGAGCAAGACCCATTAAATAGGTACCTGGTGACTTGAATATTACTAGAAGTAAAGACATACTCTCATTTTCAACCTTCTTTCTAGTAGAGGAAGCTTTAAAAATACTAGAGCTCAGTTCTACAGGAAGAATAGAAGGTGGAACTTACAAATAACTGGAGTAAAGCAGAAAAAAAATGAAATTAAGAGTAAACAAGTAAGTTAAAAACATTTTCAGCAGATAGGCATCAAGTCTTCTTTAAAAATCCTATAATCTGACACTCAAAATGTTTCATACTCAACTTTTAACTCCAGGAGCTTTTCTGCCCAGCTAATGGCAGCTAATCTATCCTAATGCTATTCAGGCTGCTTTTCCCCACAGCTGATGTGAAATACCTGGCTGTCACTGATGTCTTTGGGTGACAAAGAAACACCATCAAGTTTCAAATCTAACCTTAATGGCCATTCATATTTATCTAATCAGAAAAAAAAGTGTAAGTCCTAGGGATTTTCCTCCTCCACTCAATGCAGAGCACCCACTTCCCTCCCCTGCGATGATCAGCCATGGAAGGATCCAACAAGGCAAAATCACAACTTTTTTCCCCTCTCCCTTTGGAGCCTCAATGAAAGTGTACAATTTCCAATGCAAGCTGTCTCTTCTGAAATAAATTTATTTCCAATTTATATCGCATCTGTTGCAGTGCTAGAAAGTTGGAGGACTTTTGCTGGCATTTTCCTAAGCTGCTTAAATTCATCACATCTTAAATTCAGTAGATAAATATTCACAGGATTTTCAGTTTAAAACTGGTCCTTTTGGGGTGCTTTTTATGAGCAAACTTATAAAAATGCTGCCTAGAATGAAACGCAAAGTAAAAGCATCTTGGATTAACAAACATCAATTTTAAAAATAGCTGCTTTTAATTACTGAGCTCTAAATCAGAAAGTCAGTGCAACATCAAGGGGCTGCTTTTCTCTATTGAATGTGAATAATGTTTAAAAGTGAGATGTCTTCTAACCCTTTAATTTACACCTTCTAGGGACAGTTCTGACTCACGGTTTTAATGTCTCCCTATTCTTTCCTCCATGGGTTGCAAAACAGATTTCAAAGCCTAGAATAAGTGTAGAGACCTGATCCAAAATTCCTTGGCAAATCTCCCTCCTATTGTGAAGAATATTGGCTGCCAAGAATCCAAGACTGAACTCTGTAAGGACAGTTTTCCCAACACTCCTTGGTCACTTCAAATAACTCTTGAAAAGTTAGTCTTTGTATACCAGGTTGCTGAAGCTTTCCTGTTTGTATAGTCCCACAGTAGCATTCCTTTATCCTTAACTTGGACATTGCAGAAAATGAGAGAAATGGTCAGCTTCTACATGGCTCTTGTACCCAAAACATAGAATCCCCATGTGCCCCAACCTCACATGGAAGAAAGGGTTTGCATTAAATATTATCACCATCAAGCTCTGGTATTGCTCCCAAAACTATAGGGGAAGGCTATTGTAACTATGTAAAATCAGTTAAGGAAAAGGCACTTTTTACGAGACTCAGGCTCAGTGTTGCTGCCACAGAGCTTCTGAGTTGAATGAGATGAGTTTCATTCACAACTGAGACAAATTTCATTCAGTTATTTGTTACATCTTACTGATGACTTGTAACTTCCAGTAGGTGAGGTTTTTTTCTTAATTAATGGAAAAAACATTTCTTGACTCTGATTTTATCTGAAAGAAATTGACTCAAGAGGTGCAAAAGGCTAGCAGTGTGGTGGGTGATCACTAACCTTTTCACAATACATGGTTTGGTAGGGGGGGAACGTTTATTAAACAAACAATGTTAACTTAACCTGAGACTGACTTTGAAGTTTGATCTCTAGCAGGAAGACCTATCTAATGATTAAGCCATGGAATTAGGCTCTTAGGACCATAGCTAATAAAAGCCTTGGGTGCTTCTAACTGGGATGATGGAATTCATTCTAGACACATCCTGACCACAGTGAAATCCAAGGACTGAGGAAGGTGATTTAAAACCACTCACTGAGCAAAGAACTGCTTCCAGCCAGCCCAAAGGAAGGATTAGTACAGGAGCGAAGGCTGGACTTTGACCTCTTCAGAGGCTAGGTGCCTGAGGGAGGCATATGAGGTGGCTTGCAGCAGGGCAAGATTCATTGAACCAGAGAGGGAGATCTTAAGGAAGCTAACTCCACTTTTCTCAGGTATGGTATGCAGCTGAAGGCAAGCAAGTTCTGCTTTTGGAGGGCTGTTTTCCCTTGGGCAATCACAGAAGAGAAAAGTGGGAATGGCCCTGAGATCAGAGACCAGGACCTGGGGTTCCCCACCCCACCGGGGCTGTGATTTAGAAGGTGAAGTGCTGCCCGAGGAGCGCAGGCTCTGTCAGGAAGGGAAGGAAAAAGGAGGTCATCGCTCACCCCTTCACACAGCAGATTGAGTTGGCTGAATGGATAGGAGCACATACTGCTGGATCTTTTTCTCTTCCCTAGCTGTAACACAAGTCTGGAAGCCTTAAAGAAGCCAACCTCCTGCAGTGGCATGATAGGGCTCCCAAAAATGCTTAGCATTTGCCTAGCACAAGAGAAAGGAAGCACTGTTTAATGTGTTCTAATGAAGCTTTAGAAATTTTTTCTGTAGCCAAATACACAGCCTTTAACATGAGCTAAAATGGTTACAGTAAAGCCAAGAATGAAGCTTAAGAGTTTAACAAAACCAGTTTAAGAATAGCGAATTTGGTGAGACTTTTTTTACAATGGATTTAAAAATAGCTGTCAGAATACCCTTACCATTTGCACTATGGTGTTTCATAATGATTGGGTGCCACCACCGTATTTTAGACATTGAGGCCTAGATATTTGAAGACATTTAGATACTCACTCCTATGAATGCAGTGAGGGCTTGGGATGAGATTCAGCTTCCTAGGCACAGATGGCTAGAGCCTTTTCAAGTGCCCAGTGGTATCCAAATCATCTGCACAGGACAGGCAGACATTACATGGTACCTGCAGGAATCCTGTATTCTGCTAGAGAGACAGCTGAGGAGGACACCCTACAGTCAATACGATGCCTCCTGGCATTCACAGCAAGGCACTTGAACCACTTTATAGGTTTTTGGAGACAGTGTTTGCTGCAGGTGCAGAGATGCCCATGCTGGCTCTATCAGTGATAAAAGGAAGACTAGGGAAAATGTGGGCCCTCTATGGAAGGAAGCAGGAGACCTGCTTACCCAGGATATGGAGAAGGCTGAGTTACTCAATGACTTTTTTGCCTCAGTCTTCAGCAGCAAGCGCTCCAGCTACACCACCCAAGTCACAGAAGGACTTGGGGATGTTGGTTGACAAGAAGCTCAACATGACCTGGCAATGTGTGTTTGCAGCCCAGAAAGCCAACTGTATCTTGGGCTGCATCAAAGAATCATGACCAGCAGGTTGAGGGAGGTGATTCTGCTCCTCTACCCTGCTCTCATAAGGCCCCACCTGCAGTACTGTGTTCAGCTTTGGGGCCCTCAACATAAGAAGAACATGGACCTGTTTGAGCAAGTCCAGAGGAGGGCCACAGAGATGATCAGAGGGATGGAACACCTCTCATGAATACAGGCTGAGAGAGTTGGGGTTGTTCAGCCTGGAGAGGAGAAGGCTCTAGAGAGACCTTAAAGCAGCCTCCCAGTACCTAAAGGGGCCTACAGGAAAGCTAGAGAGGGAGTTTTTACAAGGGCATGTAGTGATAGGACAAGGGGTAATAACTTTAAACTGAAAAAGGGTAGATTTAGATCAGATACAAGGAAGAAATTCTTCACTATGGGGGTGGTGAAGCACTGGCACAGGTTTCCCAGAGAAGTTATGGATGCCTCATCTCTGGAAATGTTCAAGGTCAGGCTGGATGGGGCTTTGAGCAACCTGGTCTATTGGAAGGTGTCCATGGCAGGGGGGTTGGAAGCAGATGATCTTTAAGGTCCCTTCCAACCCAAACCATTCTACGATTCTATCAGTGTGGCACTGAGCAGCCTGCCTCAGCCCTTGCTGGGGACTTCCTCACCACACTGTGTTTTGCGGGGGAAGACGGTCACAGTGGGGAGGATCCATGTCCAAATTCACAACTTTGCAAGGGAGGAATATTTTTATTCTGATCTGTGAAACCTAAGTGAAAATTTGGATCCTAAAGATTATATTTTATTATGTGTTGATAAAGCACTACAAAGATTTTCAGTGCTTTATTAAAGGTTTTTAATATGGATGATTGCATATATCCCAGCCAAAATCTTCTCCATCCTACATAGGTATTTATCTCAGCTAGCAGATTTTGTTTGCTCAGATCCAAATTAGAAAGTATTTAAAGCAGATAGCACATTTATAAAAATATACTGAATTTACAATGAAGCTTTAACATTCTCTTGCTAAATTTCACACCTTTCATTTGATTTCTGAAGAGAAAAGGTAAACACAGAAATTTCCTTCACCAGTTCTCATGCACTGCTTGCAACAATAAAAGAGGGATATTTCTCATATACCACGTATTTTAAGTAGAGAAAAAATGGCCATTCCCTTTACAGGCAAGGAAGTCAAATTCCTGACTGCAGTTTGTGCCTTTTTTTTTTTCCTCATTATTGGTAATGTAAGCTCCTATGCAAATTGAGTGGTTGCTGTTCAGACCCAATTGAATACAACAGGGGAGGATGGGACCGAATTAATTCTGTCTGTCTTAACAGGACTTTTTAATAAAATTTACTTGACATGACCCTCAATCTTGCCAGGTTAAATTATCACTTTAGCCACGTTCACATTCTTGTTAATGTATTTTAACTGCAGTGCAAAAGTTTAGGGTAATGGGAAGAGCTGAAAGCAGAATGGTTACAGTGAAACCCAATTGCTGCCTCTATTTTGATAGTTTTCCTTCCAAGTGATAGTCCATTAAATCTCTAAAACATTTTATTTGCTACTTAAGAAAGTCTTTGCTTAGTCTTTGGGTGTCAGGAACTAATGAAAGAAGCCTTAGAAGAAAATCTGCAGATTCTGTGAAAGTAGAACTAGTATGACATACAGAGCTTGTACAATGTTACAATTTTTGACTTTGTAGAAAGTGAGACAGTGCATCATAAAAGGTATTTTTTACAGAGATTATAAATGTTTATTTGTCCCTTAATTAAAAAAAAAGTTTTGAAATTCAGGTTTAGCAAAATATCCTAGTCATAACTTTTAAAAAAATCAATGTCTACATTAAATACATTTGGTACCTTAGCACAATTCCATTATTTTTTCTACTGAACAACAGAATATAAAAGGGGTTTCAGTTTTAGTATCATACAGGTCTACCTTGATTTGTATCACAGAATCCAATATAAATAATGCTTTAAAATACTCAGTCATCCAAAACTTAAAAGGACTTCTGTAAATCAGTTTATATGATACCTCCTCTTTCCCACAGCTGTTTGTCTTTGCTTGATGTGGCCTTGGAGCTGCTAGCACTTCACCTCTGCTCTGTCTCATGGTTCTTCCAGCTGCAGTGGCTTACTACAAATACTCTTAACCTAATTGGAAAGATAACAGGAATTACCACAACCATCTGATATGCATCTCCTGAGTTAGCTGCTCATAACCAAATGTTACCAACGCTCATCAGCTGAAGAGTTAAAACTGTCATTACACTTTTATGTTTGAGTACATTCTGCTCTCACATTTGTGTATATTTTTCCTTATATCTGCAGTGCTGTCCTACTTGAGAAGAAATATAATTTTGTCTAGTGTTTAGGAAGCTACTTCTATGGAGCATTAAAACATTAAAATGTGGTGAGAGAGACCATGATGTCCAAGCGTGTTGGGATTTTGACACTTCGCACATGGATCTGACTTTCAGAAAGTGCTGAGAAGATATCCTTGGGAAAAACTGGAGCCCTGAGCCATCCACAACAGGTTTAAACTAATGAAAGAAGAAAAAATGACTGTGTGGTCTAATGTCTGTGCTTGGGACTACGAGAGATTTTAAATAAGGAAAATGCAGGGTGCCAATATATCAGAAAATATGCGCAGTGAGTTTTAAACAGAATTCTTAATTAGTTGCAGAGAGAAAAAGTATACAAAATACCTGTCAAAGGCTTCAGAAGAAACATTCAGTTATTATGTTAAAAAAAAAAAACAAACTTGGTTTTATGACAGAGTGGGAAAGTTTTAGCCTTGTTTACAGTTCCAGAAATATCTCATATCAAATTTATAGGATAGTTTTAGTTACAGCAATTCTTTTTAAAAGAGCCTGGCCCTAAAAATGTAACAATTCAATAAAGTAGTTGTTAGAAAATACTATTTTCCTCTTATTTAACACAGCATTCTGTTCGATGCATGCACTATACATAAGGCTCCATTTCTGTCCTAGGATGTGTGGTGTTTCCTACCATCTATCAAGACAGATCTTGTGCATGGTGTGTACTGGCTTGACTAGACATTAGCGAGGACGCTTATTTTAGGTAATGTAGCGTTATGAGATATACATTTTACCTGATCTTCTGTCATGACACTTGAAGGTACAGAGGTTAATGAAGCACCACAAAACAGAGTAGTCAAATGTAAAAAAAATGGGCTCTTGTTTTTATTTTTTTAAAACTTTTTTTCTTCCCCCCCCAATATGAGTCAGTTAAAGCTATGCTGACTGAAAGACACAAATCTCCCTGTTTGTAGACCCAAGCTGAATGCTGATGTGGAGTCTGGTTCTTATAACTAGTACCTCAGTAGTCACTGGCTGCATTTTAATATAAAATTTAAGCAGCATGTAAAAATTTTCACAGGACCAAAAAACGATACCAGCCTAGAAACTTTGGGTATGACCTCTGGAGGTCTTCTGTGACAACCTCCCTGTTCAAGCAGGACCACCTAGAGCCGTCTGCCCAGCACCATCTCCAGTGTATGAGTGTTTCCAAGGATGGAGACTCCACAGCCTCCTGGGCACCCTGTGCCAGTGCTCGGTCACCCTCACAGTAGCAAAGTGTTTCCTGATGTTCAGAGGGAACCTCCTGTGTTTCAGGCTGTGCCCATTGCCTCTGGTCCTGTCATTGGGCACCGCTGGAAAGAGCCTGGCTCCCTCCTCTTTGCACCCCCCTTCAGGTATTTATATACATTGATGAGATCCTCCTGAGCCTTCTCTTCTCCTGGCTGAACGGTTCCAGATCTCTCAGCCTTTCCTCATAGAAGAGATGCCCCAGCCCCTTCATCACCTTCATGGCCCTTTGCTGGACTCTCTCCAGTATGTCCATGTCTCTCCTGTACTGGGGAGCCCAAAACTGGAGCCAGCACTCCAGCTGTGGCCTCACCAGTGCTGATCACTTTGGCACAGACTTGTAACAGAAACCTTTGATAGGCAGCTGCCCTAGGACAGTCTTTTCTCTTACCATAAAGATTATTTGCTGCTGTCAATTGAGGATTAGTAATGACCAGAAGCTCAGCCCAAAAGGATGGGAGGAAAAAACAAAGGGGCTGCAAGGTTCAGCATTGACAGGACTGTTCTGCCAAGAAAAAAAAGCTTGTATCCTTACTTGTACTTAGAAGGTTTTTTCAATACAGATTGAAGTTATTATTCTGGTCTGTCTGACCAGCCTGGTGTTCAAGAGACTTTCCCAACACATTTTTACAAGTTGAATTCTTTATAGGCTCACAGTAGCACAGTCTGAACTGCTGGTTTTTTTTTTCCTTTTAAGTACCAGGCAACAGCTAGCTAAGGCTGTGTGCCATTATTTTCCTAATCTATATAGCCTATATAATCTGTATGAGTTCCTTAATATTTTGCTATGTGAAGCAATTTCATGAACTATGAAACCCAAGAGCCTGTAGACACCGTCAAATCCACTTCCAGAGAGCAAAGCAGTGTTACTTAAACACACGTTCAAATACATTACTGAATTTGGAAGCAGCGTTTGAGGCTTGTCATCCTTGAGTTTTCCCCTCACCAGGAAGATATAGGGTAGAATCATCAGTAGAGACAATTTGCTGTCAGCAGGATCACGATGCCCCACACTTCTGCAACATTTTTATTGTTTCAGAATTTGGAGTATTTAATAAGAGCATCCTGGTCCAGAGCAGTGCCCCACAGATTCACAGGCTCCCATGCAAGAAGGACCCAGCCTGCTGCTCTGGTTTGACATGAGAATGGCCATTGCGGGGTTGAATGGGGTGCACCTCTCATTCCCCTGAAAGGGCACAGCCTTTGGGCAACCATCTCATGGGACCCGCAGCCCCTGAGCACTGGAGGCCGCTGTGCACCTGGGCCCCAGCCCTGCTCTGCCATCCTGCGCATTCAGCCAGGGATGCTGCTCACAATGATATGGTGTTTTATCAGCTTCTGCAGTTAGGCTCAGAAAGATGCTCAGGTTTGTTGGGAACCTCTACTCCCCCTTAAGCACAGTATGGAAAATTGGTTCTGGAAGTTACATGGCAAAATGAAGTGACCAAATTGTTGACTGCACTTCCCTTTGATGTAGCACCAGACTGGAGGCTGCAATGTTTGCTACCACCCCAGGGAGCAGCCAACCCTCTTAGGTACTCCACCTGCTGCTTTCTCACACCATGAGAAGTGAAGCGGGGAATGCAAGTGCAGTACATTTGGGAAAAGAATTTTGTGCTGAGATGAAATCACCCTTTCAGATTTATTTATTTATTTATCTATCTATTTATTTATTTATTTTGGAAGAGTAATTTTTTCTTTCTTCCTAAGAAAAGGTAACCGAACAATATAACCCTACTATTCACAATCCAAGTAGCATGGAGCATTTCCTGCATGAAAGCTGTGCCACAGTCTCTAGGCATACCTTGGAATAAAAAAAAAATCTAGTATCAGCCCAGTAAATATAACTGTATTTATCTTAACAATAACCTCTTCTTTGTGACACACCATTATCCTTTCCCTCCTCGCAACTTCAAGAAAGAGCTTTGGAAAACATGTTTTTGAAATACCTCTGTGTGTGGAGCTTATTAAATTAGTCTGTTCCTTTCAGTGTAAAAAAAAAAAAGATTAAAACTCAAGTCATTTCATGGTCTGAAAAGAGTGTCAATAAAAGCGAAATAATGTTTGTACAGTTTAGTAAGGCGGGTTAACCTTTCGAAGAACACAGCAAATGCTTTGTGGAAAAATAAATTACATTCACGTGTCCTTTTGGCTTTGCCAAGGTAGTTTTGTAATATATCACGAAAGAGCTGCAAATACATGTATTGAATGGCAAGTATGGTGATCGTTGCCCTGTGGCAGGTTTAAGAAAGGCGACAGTCGGAGTACACTGCAGAACTGTCTGAGACATCAGTTGCCATGTCAGTTTTGACATCTGTTTTGGAAGAATTTTGTCTGCCTCTAAAGCAGTGTGATCCTCAGTGTACAGTCGCTTTGGAAGTGTTAGCTAGTCCATGTTGCGCTGAGCACACTGATGCTTTGAAGTGTCAAAAGCTGCTTGAGATATTTTAGCAATATATAAGCCCATTTCCTTTGACAGAAGATTCAAGACAAGGCTGTGGGAGAGTGAAATTTCTTCTGGAAGATTACACCCATTGCTATATTAAGTGGCGGAAAATCTTCCAGTCATTCTAGCCTTTGAAAATTATGATCTAAAGTCTGAGTCAATGTGCTCATATTCTTCCCCTGACTGGGTGGCTGAGCCTCAGGAAGTGTCTCCATTGAAACAAACTGACCGTGGTTGTAGGAAAGGAAAGCTCTGGGCTTGAAAGTTCCAAGAAGTGTGTCTATCCAAAATGGGGAAGGCAGGGGAACCTGGTACAGCATGGAGAACTCCATCCATTTTGATCATTTTCCTGCACACAATTGTTCTGTTCCCTGTAATAGCTTATTGTAATCTAAAATTAGTTCCTTATGAATGTATTTTTTCCATTCTGTTAATTTGAGACTTTTATAATTAGAATTCTTAAGCCATCCTCATTTAATGTTCAAAAAGACAGAATTGCCGCTAATTAAAGATAACAGTAAATCAAACATATAAAACAATCATATGCTGTACTGAATATGATTACAACAGCCAACATATTGAATATTTGAGATATATCCTCTATTGCTGATGGGAAAATATGCTGTCTTCTTTGATTTTGCAGTTTCCGCCCCCCCGTTCAGGTAGCATTTATCCATTTTTTAAAATACTGTCATCCTGCAGATTAGTTGCGGGCAACAAGGCTTTTCATAATTTGGCTTTAATTCTCCATTATAATACAGCGCTTTGTCTCAGGCATTGCATTGCAAGCAATAGCAAAGATTTACTTTCTACCAGTAAATGATGCACTGGCACCAGAGCCAATCCTTCTATTGACACTGTCTATTTAAACAGCTACGGATGGTCCATCAACCCCCTGTGCTAACAGAGAACAGCATACAGCTCTCATCATTATTTTTCTTCCCAGTTTTCTTCATCCTCCAATTTCATTTCCCTTACTGAAGGTTATAGCAGGCCACAATGGAGCAGAGCTGGTTAATAAGCAAGGCATAAAACAAATTAATTATTTAAGTTTGGAAACATGCTAACTTAATCAGTTTGAGAGGAAGTTTTAGGTACTGAATTAACCGATTAACATTCAAACTTGCGCATGTCTAAAGTCAGTTCACTAGTATTCAGCCCCTTGCCTCAATGATAGGAAGAGACACATATTACCATGGCATCAAATTAAATGCAAATTTAAATCTGCTAGTTGAATTCAAGCTCCCCTTCAAGAAAATCTCAGGTTATATGAATAGATACTCAATAAGACAAAGCCTCAAAGTCTGTTGTTATAACAGTGATGACACTGATAGTGACTGGACTGAACTTATTCCAGGGAATACACCATTAAGGTCAAATCTCAAACTTAAGCTCACTTTACTCCATGTAAATTAAATGAGAATTTGTAGAGTCATGTAAGAAGTAGTCAAGAGGGCCTAATTTTGTCTAAAGAGTGACCCTCATTTATGAGGTTGTGGATATACACTTGAACCAGCACAACATGAATAGTCACACTGAAGTGTGAATTTTTGGTCAGTGACATTCATACTTCAGACCATTGCTACTAGCACTGTAATAAAATAATAGAACAAGGATACAGCTCCTCTCTTGGAGGACTTAGGAATGTTTTAGGATACTTTGGCTGACGGCACATGCTAACTAAGCTAGAATGACAAACGTAGTCTTCAAGTGGTTCTCTCTGTAGATATTGTCCAGTTTGCTGTAGCAAAACTAATGCAGAAGCCAAAGCTGTGCTGAAGACATACAAGTGCTCCTGTGCAAGGAATATGTCTGCTCCCTTTTAAGAAGCAAAGCCACCTTTATTGTCACTTGTAATGGACTCTGGCCTTGTTCTGAAAGTATAGGAGCCTGCAAAAGGAGTGTAACTTTCCCTTGCCAGTTTTGCTCAGTTCAGGGCTCCTTGAGCTGTCAGAAGGGGAAAGAAACCTATTGTTTGTGAGAATCAGGCCCACTCTATTTAATAGCACAGAAGAATATTAGAAATCTGTTCAAGAATTAATAAATCAGGCAAAAAAATCTAAGCATTAATTAGATTTGGAATATATCACACATCTCCCAGATCAGCGCCCTTATAATTAAAAATGAATTTACAGATTTCAGTTTTCCCTGTATGAAAGTCATCCATTCTATTTTTATCTCCAATTGTTCTTGGGAATCTGTGCCAATCTGGGAATGCTCTGGATTTTGGTCCAAAACCCTCCAGTAAATGACCTCATTAAAAATATAGCAGTATAGCATAAATTGACAGAAAATGCAGCTTCCAAAAGGCTAAATCTCCCAATACACCCAAATACTTTGGCAACTGGGGCCAAATGTAGGTATAGGTGGAGGGTCTCTGTTACTTACGGACACAGAAGTGTTATGATTTAAGCCCTGTTGTTTTTCTCGATTTATTCTGGTTTATGCTGTCACTCGATTGCAGTGAAGGTCCTGCTAGGGCTGCTTTTCTAAAATGAATGTTTAAAACCCATGAGAATAAGCTGGGACAGCCCTTTATTTTGTAGATATAGCCTTATTTTTGTAGCTACTTTTAATTATCATGATATTTGTTTCACAGATTCAGAAACATACGCACCACCATTTGTATGAGAGGTCCCAGGTCACTTCTGTTTGCAGAAAGCAACAAAAAAACCAGTGACGATTTCATTCACATTTCTCAGCATGTGTGACTCAGAACTACAAACATGGCTATAAATAACATGGAAAATATAGATTGTTACGAAAAGCTAAGGGCTAATTCTTCCTTAGAAAAAGATCACTAGTGTACCAGTATCCCTGTTCTTCTGTAGCTCAGAGCACCAACTTATTACATCTTCAGTGTAAACTGCTCAGAAATTGTGATGTTGGGACAGCATTTAGCAGTTAAGATTTCCTCTTGCATTTTGTATCAAGTCAAGCAAAAGCAGGACAGATTCTTTTATTTTACTTCTATGACCTAATACACCTTCCTATATTTTTATATGTTTAAAGGAGATGATTTTTTTTAAAAGGAACATAATAAAAGCGTCTTTTGGAAAATGTATGTTTACAGCTTTAAGCAGAAATGCCTACAATTCTGATTATGTGAAGTCATTAACGGAGTATTTTCCATTTTTTTCTGAAGAATTTATTCCATGCTCTTGACAGTCCTTTTGGCATCATCTCCTTCAGCATTTCCCATTACAGCCAATTATTTTATTTATATCAGAGTAATACCCTGGAATCCCTTTAAAACAGAGGTTTCCCTGGGCTCAGGGACTGTTCTTGCTGCAAGGAACTGATGGTTTCATTAAGCAAGATGGAATAAGGGCTCAGTCCTGAAAACCCCATGCAGCCTTGCTGTCCCGTGCCATGGCAATCGCGAGGGAAGCACTGGGGAGCCCAGCCGCTCAAGCAAGGGTGCCTTGCTGCCTGCCAGGGAGGGCACGGCTTCCTCCGTACTCCTCCTTGGTGCTCCAGGCTGCAGGCTGAAGGGGAGGAGGGTGCCAGCCCATGGGCACGTGGCTGCCTGCTTGCTCCAGCACCTTGCATCGAAGAGACAGCCCAGAGGCTTCCATGCTTATCCAAGACCCAGTGCACGCTTCTGGGCAGCTCTGGGCTCGGCATGCAAAAGTGCTGATCCTCAGGTTGTGAGGTGTGGTGAGTCGACCTTGGCTGGCTGCCGGCCACCCATGAAGCCGTTCTCTCCCTCCCCTCCTCAGCAGGGATGGATTAGTGCAAGGTGTGATGAATCCAGTGCAGCAGCAGGTTTTCTTCTCGGTTGCATTTCTTTCATTTTCTCCTCAGACCAACCAGCCTACCTACTCCCCTCACCTGGTTAAGATTAAATCAGTTAAAGAGTGATATTAATGTTAGTTCAGCTGAAAACTGAGCTGGGGCCTCAGAGTGCTTCAGTGAAGTTCATTCACAGTAATTTCTCTTTCTTGGTTTTGTTTTTTTTTAATGGGACTGTCCAGTAATGCACCCAGCTTTCCTCCACATAGAGCAGTAATCCTTCTTCACTCAGAGCAAGAACTATCCCCACAGGTCTTCTTTCTTCACATGAGATCCCACACAGCATGGACATGCTTTGAAAAAGGGAATTTAAGCATCAGCGCTCTTTCACAGTGCCTGTTGCTGATCAGGAATGGCAAGAAGAGATCCTCGTAGGTGCTAGACAAAAAGAAACAGCATATACATTTGGTGTTCTTAAAACAAGAGAATATGAGTGCACCACTGAGGCCATCTGTCTTCTGATCACCTGTATGCCTTCTCACCCCCCCCCCCCCTTACCTTCCCCATTTTCCTGTTCCACAAGACAGCTGAATGAGCAGGGAGCTTTTGAGGCAGTAAAGGAAGAGAAGAAAGAGAGAAGACTTGGACTGTGGTGGGATTGGTGTCACACCTTCAGCATCTGACTGCCAAAAATAATGGCCCACAGACCCCACCCCACTCCCTTAAGATTTTTTGGGGAAAAACAGTCTCTCCACTTTGCTGAAGAGGAGTGCATCTTCATCTTCAGCACTGATGGGCAGACTTCCAGATCCTGAGTAGGGAGCCTTGGCTTAGAGACTCATGGTAGTGTGTGAACATGCCAGGTAAAGGAGAAGAAAGGTTGGAGTTAGGGCGAGAGAGGTGTATGCTGTCCCTTGGAAGTGTATTGAGTGTTTCATGCAGCAAGTCCCATGAGAGGTAGAACCACAGCTGCTGTGCCGGGTGAGTGCCTGTCTGGATTGCGTTTGCTCCACCACCTGTTGCAAATGGGAAATTATATTGTCTATTGTAGAACCAATGACAGACTTTAATAGCAAGTAAATAGGCAAGGGCATGGCTGCAGCTCTGCTGGCTCTATTTTGACCAACTGCATCTCCATGAAGAGAATACCAGGGGAGAAGAAAGGACCTAAACCCTGGTAAGAGACTTTTCAGCAAAATGGAAGAGAATTTGCTGTTTATCCATACAGATAAAGAATAAGTAAGTAAATAAATAAATAAAGGCTCCGCTTTCATTCTTTTCTGCTAGAAAAGAGATATATCTGAACTCCAGTTTTCGTTCAGAGGATTGCAGTTTATTTCTAGACCCTGAAATTTGTACAGAAACCAACAGGTTTTCCTGTCTAAATAAAGTATGGGAGAAAAAGCTGTAAGGCATACAGTAGCCTTAGAAATCTTATATGCATGTTACAGTGAAGATGGGAGAAAAACAGCTACTAATGCCTAACATGTTGCTGAATAATCCACTCTGTTACCATGATAGCCGCACCGGTACCTTGGAAGAAATCATGCTTGTGTGAATGTGGCATGATGAATGACAAAAATAACCTTGGATCCTCCAAGAGCTGGAGAAAGGACTAATCAATCATGTTCTGCTTCATTCTTTTAAAACAAGTACTCTTGCTGATAACAGGTAAGTAAATAGAATTTATTCTCCCAGTGGAGGAAAGCTGAGTTAGTTGTCTGATGATAAGCTTCCATACTGTGAGCAAATTGACTGCTTGCAGATACTTCAAGTCGAGAGGGTATGTATGGTCAGAGGTATTCTTTCTGATGAAACAGTGCATTTTAAAGGCTGCCCAGTTTCAGATGATGCTCACCCAACAGAGATTTGCAGGCTACATTTTGGTCCCTCCCTC
>JANZLQ010000050.1:215197-233601 GCA_026212715.1 Elanus axillaris | reverse complement strand
TTCTCTCCTCTTCTCTCCTCTTCTCTCCTCTTCTCTCCTCTTCTCTCCTCTTCTCTCCTCTTCTCTCCTCTCCTCTTTTTTTCTTTTTTTTTCTCTTTTCTTTTCAATAGAAAGGCTCATTTGGAGTTGTTCTGGAGGGCTTAATGATTTCTTCAAAAAACAGTCATACATCATTTGAACTTTAGCAGCAGTATTGTTTATCCCCACAAGTACAACATAAATCTTTGCTTCCTCATTGTTTTTGCTACTGGAGCAGTGGGGGGGTTGTGCTAAACTGTAAGTCAGCTGTTTGGAAATAAGGGAAGTTGAGATTCACACATTGTTACTGGATTTCTTATTAACTGACAGGAGAAGGGTGGAGATGCTCCTCAGATCAGCCTGGCTTTCTGGAGGGCAGAAGACCCCAGTGGCTACAGACTGCCTGTCTCCATGCTCTCTCTTTTCACTTCCCTTTGCTCTGACCCGTATTATTTAGTCTTTTATCTCCATCCATCTCCACCACACATCCCTGCATCCCACTGTTTGTCCCATATGCACTTATTCTGCCTCTCCAGTCCTACTCTAGCCCTCTTTTCCCACAAACGGCTCCTCCCTCAGCAACTCCACCTCCTCAGACACCCCCTTTCAGGCTCCTTCCCACTTTCAATCCCAGGTGGGGGCTCCTGCCCCTTCAGCTGATGGGAGCCCCCACACAAGAGTGATGGGGTCCCTCCTTCCAGGGCTTGCACTTGCACATAGCCACACCTGGCTGTGGAGCAAGCTGGCTGCAGGCAGCACTTCAGAAGAGAAGCTGCCTTACCCAAAGCTCTGACAATGACGTCCAAACTGAAGTAATTCATTTACCATGTGGGGCCAAAGGAACTGTTAATGGTCAGGCCAGTCCTCTGCCCAGAGGAGAAAAAGAAGAGAACAATCATAATATTTCTTAAAATGCACAGGACAGTAGATTCTTTCCTCATCCCATCCACCAAAGCTGTTCTGTTGCAAAAATGCTGTAGGGAAAAGAAGTCAGCTGGCAGAATATGTTTTTTCACATGGATCGCTTCCCCGCCATCTCTGTAAAAGGCAGCAAAACTGGCCATCAAATGGAGACTGTCAGTCTGTGTCACGGTGGGTGCTGCTCTCCATTCTTCCTGGTGTAGCAAACCTCTTATGGCAAGGGGACAAATGTCTTGGAGAGGTAATAACAGCAAGCGCTTACTTTGGTCCTCCTGCAAGCTTTTTGCAAAGAAAATGTTTTCTACTCAAACATCCAGTGTACCTTCTAAGACGTTTAGATAACCTCCCTTCCCTCAAAACCTGTGGTAGGTGTCACGGCCATATTTGCAGACCAGTATTTGCAAAGGTAATGAGTTGTGGGGCTATCTCACTAGAGGAGCTCTGAGCCTGGCTGAAAGCAAGCCTTTTGTGATTCCCAGCCTCACAGAGCCGCATAATGGTAGAGAACTGTGATCCAGAAGCTAAGCTTTCATTAAAGCCAAAATAAAACTCATATATAAATAGGATATGAACCAGGTCATTCCTGCCAATCAGAGTTTGCAGACAGTCTGAAATAATAGCTCTGAGCAATATATAAACTGTTCCCATTCTTCTCAATGTGGTGCTAACTAGGAAATCTAATTATCACAATTTAAATGTCAGCATCATTAAATATTTTGCTACTGAATACTCTAACAGAAACATCCAGCTAATGTGCTCTTATTACATTCCCAAACCACCTCCCACATTTTTCACTGTGTGCCAGATGCACCACCTGTCCTCTCCCAGTCACCAAAACCTCCAGATTCCTCCCTAAAATTCCTAGGCTACAAGGTAATTCGGCATTGTCAGTCCAACAGCCTGGGACACATCTTGAAAAAGAACTGTTTAGGAGAAGATAAATAAAATTAAGTGCTGAAATGAAGAGCACAAGGAATACCTCGCAGGCAGTAACGCTCATTTAATTCAATATAATACTGATTTTCACATTCATTTTTATACTCAGTTTGATACAATAAGATGTTCACGATTGCATTTATCTGGATCTGCCATGGCATTTCAAACAGTTTCATTCCAGTTTGTTGAGAAGCTGGTAACAAAGATGTTAGCTAGAGAGATAATGCAATGCACAAAGGTAAATATTTGTCAGAAAAATAGTAGACAGTCGCTACTGATTCCTCAGTACAAGTACTTTTCTCTGATTGTCACATATGCTGTGCCAGTGGCCATGTTCCACCTTGAGCAAATGGCTGTTAAAAACTAGCAAATAGTCTTGATTTATTTTGCCATCCACTCAAAGCTTTTTTTTTTCAGTTGAAGCTAAGACACTTTGCTTGAAACACTTGAATCAATTGGTTGTTTCAAATAAAAATTGAACTTTCACTCTTACTCATGATCAGTGGCAGTAATAAACTACATCCTTTCAGTTACAGATATACAAATTGAAAATTGCATTGGATAATATCCCAGAAGGCAATCTGACGTGGAGGACTGTAGTAAGCAAAGACTTGCAACATCTTTTTGCCCTTGATAACAGTTGTTGTCCACAGCTAAAGCTAAGCTATGAAGAAAGCCTGAAGAATAAGAAGTTGCATTACTATGATTATGCAACTGAAGTAAAGGTAAGCTTGAGAGCATGAAGATGGGCAGCTAGAGCATAGACTAACAAGCGGGAGGCCTGAGGTCCATCAAAAGACTAGCAGAAGTTAACAGATAACTGGAAATGCCACCAGAAATGTTGTGGGTAGGGGGATAGGAAAAGTAGGGATATATGGTAAAGATATATAGCATGAACAAAGCTCATGGGGCTGGTAATGACCTAGAGTGTGTGTGCCTGATGTGTGAACAAAAATAATGTCAAAATACCCACTCTATGCACAGAAAAATGGAGAGATTAAGTATAAAAGACAGGTTTATGTAAAAGTGCCATAGTATGGCTCTGAGCTGCTGAATAGTTGGATTCCCCTGCAAACCCTGTGGTTTGCAGTGCAAGATGCTGGGCCTTCTCTTGCTGCAGTGCCTGAAGGGTGTCCCAAGCACAGCAGCTCCTGTGCCAAAGCAAGTCTTGCAGCTGGGGCAGGCTGAGATCCCAAACAGCTCCTGAACATGCCTGTGGCTAGTGGGTGAATGGTTCTAGCCATGCCACTAGTGAATCTCAGCCCCAGGCACCTCTGATGCTAAATAAATTGGTCAATAGGAGAGGCAGACCTAGAAGGAGCAGTCAAGGTTCTTTGAGGAATGGCACAGTCACCTAAATTCAGATGCTGGCAGAGGAAGGCGCCCAAATTAAGAATTGCAACCTGAAGAATCTGTAAACTGGGCTTCCGTCCCCATGGGACCACCAGCAGCCACCATGGGGAGCATGTGTTGCAAGCCATCACTTCTCTGAGTGCTTGTAATGTCCATAAAACAACAAAATATTTTATAGAATTTATCTTTAAAAATCATGGGTTGAAGGTAAGACTAGGAGCTACAGTTACAGTCCTGAAGAGAATGACTATATCTGAATTCTTGATGACAAAACACATTTAATGTGAATGTCACCAGCCATGCTGAAGAGATAGGGACAGTTGACGACACTTTCAGACTGATTCTCCAGTGTCTCTTGCATCAGTAGATGTATAAACATCTGCCCCAGGAACTACACAGATGGTGCAAACTGAACAACCAAGTGTCCGAAATATAGCTTTCTTTCCAGATCTTCAGGTAAGACCCATATTATGAAAGATGTCTCCCTGATGATGGCATCTTAGACAGGAAGATGAAAGGGAGTTTATTATGTCAAGGCAGGAGTAATTACCACAATCTGTTTCTCCTTTAGGCAATATCAGTGCTGTCAAAATCAAGCTGAATGCTTTGTAGTTCCAAATCAGGAAACACCAGTTTCTTCTCAGAATCATCTCTAGATAAGTTTAAAATTCAAACTGCAGTTCCCTTTAAAATGGAGGCCACTACAGTCTGTGTAGTTTTACCAAACTTTTCCAGCTTGCCAATTTGCTTGAAAAAGGGAAAGCATAGTTTGGACGAGTACCCATTGTGCACTCAAAATAGATCCTAGTCGTGCTTTTGGAAATAACTAATCAATGAGCACTTTAATATAGAGACTTTATTTCCCATCAGTGTCATCCCTCCATATAACTGGCGTACTGCACTTCAAAAATTCTCTCGTTAGGTGCTCCACAGAGGCCCTTAATTCACTCAGGCTTATCAGCTCAATACGTCCTTTTCTGATCTTAGTGCCTCTTAACCAAAAAGTATAGCATGGGCTACTGGTTGGTTTGGACTACGTCCAAGGGCTAATTGATAGCTCTTTGGATGCAGCTTTGCCATCACTTTCAGAATGATAAGCTAGTGGGGAAAAAAAGGAGTGATAGCCTGGCCACAAAGACCAAAGATCCTGAAGTTTGCAGGCTTGGTGAGGAACCATGCGAGAACAATTCAGATGGAAAGAGCAGTGGGTTTCTACTGGTATTTTGTTCTTGCTCTGTCTTCTCATCTCTTTCCAGTCTGCTAGTGCTCAGAGCAGAGAGCGTGTGTGGTCTCACCACACCGCAGCCATCCAGAAGGAGAGGATTAGTGTTCTGCTCCATGACATGATTAAAGAAAACAGGCTTGTAAAATAAATACAAATTTACTGGGATATGAACATTGTCACTGGGAATGAAAACGAGCCTCAAATTTTAAAGTAGTATCTAAAAATCTACCCATCCATAAAGGAAAAAGTTAGAAATATGGCCAGATATTCTGTAGAGGGTCAGGTCTGTTTTGCTTCAGTCTCTTAGGGCTCTCCAGGGAAGAAAAGTCTCCAGAGGTGAGGGGAATCTTAGCTCTCAAAGCAAGTTTGTGGCAGGGTCTGGAGCTGATCTGTAAGTCTCACAGGATGATGCTGGCTGGGAGTACAGCACTGGCAAGTAAGCAGTGCTTTATTGTTTGCCATGCTGCAAATACTTTTGCTGTTCTGATCTTACCAGACTGTGAACTATTCCCTTTTTTACTCCTGGGGGATCTCACAAAGGAGAATTATAAACAAACAAACAAACCCCTTCTCTTTGTTCCTGTGTCCTCTGACTCTTCACTGAAGTTCTCCTCCTGTGAAGAGGGGGCCTGAACTGGAGCTGAATGGGTAAGCTGAACTGAATAAATACATTTTGATGAGCTGGGAACTCAGAACTCCTCAGCACTAGGAAGTGAATTGCTATAGATCTACTGAGGCATTTAAAAACTATGTCCAAGGCTCTCAGTACTGGTGATATTTGACCTATAATAAAAGTAATTTATTTGGCATCATCCCTTCCAGAAAGAAAACAGGCTAATGGCTTATTATTTGATAAGTGATTTCAGTGGAAACATTTCTCATTCTTGAATAATGTTTTCATCCATAAAAAGTATCAGACCAATGGTAGAGGTCTTTGCTAAAGTGAAAAAAGGATTTGGAGAGTCTTTGAAAAGTCCTTCACTTAGCTTGAATAGTTTGCATAAGCAATATGCTTATGTTTGCACTTTGAAAACTATTTTCATTAAAAATATGAGGCATTTTTAACAAAGAAAGTTTCTGTTACCTGGTATAACATTTGTTCTAATATGGTATTTCTTCCTGCAAATGGTCTATTAATCAAAAACCAGAATGAATGTGCTTTTTCTTCCACCTATGTATGTTATTGCAACTTTACTTTGTTCAGCAACTTCAAAGGGATTTTTTTTGCCCAATTTCTTTCTTTCCATGTGAATGAACATATACATAAAATATATAATACAAATTACATACTTAAAAAATTTGCTTAGTTGTAGAAATTAGAAGAATTTTGAGGGTTACTGCATCATTTATTTTGCAAGGATCAAAAATGCTGGCCAGAAAGTAGATGAGTCATATTTACCTCTCTTAGGTGCCAGCCTGGAAGCTGAAGCCACTCAGAGATAATTGTAGGCAGCTCTATAGTTATCCCCCATCCAAGAGGGCTCCACAGTGCACTGCAAAGGGGCCATTTGCAAGAGTTCAATTGATTGAGGTAGGCTTTAGGAAAAAGAAAGGCAAATAATATCTGGAAAGATGAGGGATTTCAATAGCTGTTTCTTAGATTTCAAACCAAGTTTGATTCTCAAAAACCTCGTGTTTGTGTTTACCAGCAGTAAAAAAGTTCACTGGTGGAAATTTTTATGGAAACATCATTCTTAAATAAATATTGCAAAATATTCATGGAAAGCCATTTTGAAAAAAAATAAACAGTAGCATTTGTAACAGCTCAGGAACAGAAATCTACCAAGTACCTTCACAGTATTTGCCTAAACTGCTAGTAAAGAGAATTCAGATTAATTTCTTCATTTCTTAAATTCATTTCAATTTCATAACAAATACTATTTTGTTATCATTTTTACAAGTGGAATTAATCTAGACTAGTGAGAATGGCCCTATTTCTATTTCTATTCAGAAAAAAATATTAAGATAAGAACCAACCACAGGAGTCACCACCATCCTGGTAACTGTTACTCAGATGTGCCATTTGCTTATTAACCTGAGAAGATAGAGTTTTCCATTTTGCTGGAAGCATGTGCAGTGTTTGGAAACATTCCTTACCTCTCTATGTCCAAAGTGCTGATGTAGGAACCTAGAAACTTTCCTGCCTATTACACCCATGTGGGAGATGGTCATAAGTATGAAGTCTGCAGGATACATTTAGTTGTGCCAAGCAGTTCCTGCAACTCTTCAATCCTAAAGGATTATTGTCCAAAGCAATCTGGAGGTGTCCAAACCCACGTCTCACAGCCTGGAGTTTTAGAGTTGTTTTCCACAGGATTGATTTTTTATTGGGACCTTGCTTGGGCCTCAGGTACAGTGAGGGAAACTGCATTTGAGTCTGACAGCATGATACCTACCTCTCACAAGTCTGAGCTCAGCCGTCAGTATCTGTATCAGCCACATCAGCCAGTCACAGACTAGAACAAAATTTGAAATATACTTTAGGAGCAATTGCTGATGGCTTCCTGCCCATAAGCAAGATAAAACAGATTATATCTACAGTCCCAAGGCACTTTTTTCATTCTGGAATGGTAATATTTTCTAGACCAAAATACAGTTAAACTGAGGAGTGGATAAAAATTCTAGTTTATCGTGTTTGATTTCATAGCTTTTGTTATAGATATGTTTGTAGGACTGAGGTTATAAATCTAGGACTTTTATTATAGAATTTTGAAGTTAAGAATATTGAGTTTATGCTGTCAAATCTTTAATTCTGAGTCATTCCTCCCCTGTTAATAGATGGAATGGTTTTGCCTATTAATGTTATTGATTTATTTTTTTTTCCATTTTGGAGTTCAGTCAAAAGCATTTTCATTTTTTAGAAAAAGCATTTCTGCAACAAAAAAATTTGTTTGAGTTGAACTTTTACTGTTACTTCTACTGCAACATCCTTGTTACTTCATGGTAAAGTTATTCCATAGGATTTACTCTTTGTATAGTGATTTACTTTACAAAGGATAATGAACACAGAATTATGCAATTCCTACAAACATCTGGTATCAATGTAGAATGTTTCAATACAATATAAATTAAAAGTTTCCACCTAAGATTTGGGAAAAGTTATCCTGTTTAGGATGGAGCAATCCACAGGATCACAAATTCATCTTCAATGTGAGGAAAAGTTCCTTGGCATTGTCGTGCTGATTGAACTGTCTCTCAGCCTTTATCTTTCATCACAGTAACCTTTGATAGTCAATATCCATTAGCCATTTTCCTTCGGTCTTCTTATAAATCTGAATTAAAATCTCAAATCTTGCTCCAGTAACCTACTGTATTAGCTTTATTATAGGCATGAAATTTAGTCAATAATGTTCTAATTCAGGGGAGTGCTTAATGGTTATGTTTAAAAGTAATTTTGTTCTTTTAGATGTTTTACTGAGCAAGGTGCTTGAGGACCAAAACCACATACCATGTTATCAAAAGAATGTAAAAAATATTAAAAATAGTTTTGTAAATAACATAAAAATGTGAAAGTTTCTCTTACCAAGCTAAAGGGGCACAGCATAAATGCTAAATGGTGAGCCTGACTGTAATATTAATTTGAAGGCACAGTACGTCCTCTGAACTGGCACAGCCACAGGCTTATCAGAGAAATGGTGCCACATAAAACATATGGTTGACCTTCTTCCCAAACTGCTGATCACCCTTTTAAGGCTTTATATTTTCCTGCACAGGTGTCAGGTTCTGCTCTCTGCTGGGGCGGATCACGGGGGCCACACCGAAATCAGTGCCCTACACCCCTTTACACTACCCACGACTTTGGCACATGACGTGTATGGCACAGTATGGGCAGGTGTAGTTGAAAGCAGATGGGAAAGATTTCTAGCCATAAGTTTGTTTGCGAAAAACAGACTGACAAAATGAGTCTTAACCACTGCAAGCAAGACAGCCTGCTAGAATACCTGTGTAAGGTATAGTGTAGCGGGACAAAATACCATAAATAACTCAAAGAAAAAATTACAGCTTTCACTAAAATAATACATACATGGAAATGTAGATTCATTTTTATTCTTTAAGGACTTTACATATTCTTTAGTCTTTGTACAAGTAACACTCTGAAGTCAGAATACCTATGATCCTTCCTGCACTGTTAATATCCCAGGATACAATCCTGCTGCTCTTCACATGCTGTTTTCAGTTGCCTTACTGAAATGATGACCATAAGTGATGAACATTTAGTCTCACTCATAAAAAACACACTAATTACAGGTAGGGGTTTGCTGTGTGGTTAGATTTTTTTTACATCTAGTCTCCACATTAATATTGATGCTGGAAATTGTAAGTAAAGCGAATGCCTGTCTTCTGTTGGACCAAGTTTCAAAAGCTGACAAGCTGTATCCTTTACTTATAGATTCACTGTCTTTCCAGCAACATTTGAAAAATTATGGCCTCAGTTATGAAAAGCTTTTTTCCTCCACTCATATGATTAAGAAAGGCGCTACTGGTGTCAAAGAGGAACTGAACTCCATTTTGCTGCTTCTGCAGTTGCATGCATTTGATTTTAGAGTGTGGAGTTAATAAATCATATAAAAGTAGCCAAATATGTCAACATGTTTGTAATTATTGAGCCTAATTGAGGTTATTCCGTATTTCTTAATGTTACCTATTGTTTGCAGGATCTACTTCATCTTTCAGCTCATTTGAAGTCTTTTGTGTTTTAAGTAGGGCCCTCATGAATAATCTCTTTCTATAATAAGTAAGAAGCCTATCTGAGGTCCTGTTTTAATCATTAGTTTTGATCCCTTTATTTAAAATTGAAAATTAAATAAAAAAAAAAAAGATTCCACATTGATACTCACACAAGACAAACGTTATCTCACTAAGGAATTATTATCTCCTCCTTTCAGTCATTACTGTGAAGGGGCTGGACCAATTTTCTGGATTTTTTAATGATACATGTACCATTTGCTTTTGTGAAAACTTCTGCAGCTGTCAGGAGGTTTAACCCTCCCTCTCTGGAATTTGAAATCTGTGGGCCAATCAGGGAGAACAGCATGGTCTAAAAACATGTGTAAGTCTGTTAGACAATCCTGCTTCAAGTATTTTTTATTTTTTTAATATAGCGTGCTCTACAGATTATTGATCTTAAGTATGTGCAATGGTCCTTTTGTAATCAATACATGATCCGTGCTGTAAAATCACATACAGTAACCTAAAGGGTTGTAATAGTAACAGTCACGGTAACTGTAAATGTCATAGAGGAATGACATAGTCAAAATACAAAAGCTGTCAGGAAGCAGCTTTACAAATTTTCTGATCCTCAGAATGTTTTCAGCTCACTTGTCATCTTTACCTTCTCTGCTATAAAAGCTTAAGCTTTAAAAGAAAATAGTAAAAAGGCAGCTACATGAGCATGCTCTGCTAAATGTCTTCTTAGGCTTGTGGCAGCTCCCACAGAAATAAAACCAGCCTTACCTACAGCCGGACCCGGCTCTCCGTGTCCATCCTAGCCCACGCGTGTCAGCAGATGCAGCGTGTGCCTGGCCGGAGGTAGGACTGGGCTGTCCTCTGAGGACCACCCAGCTGGAGAACTGGCCGGGGACTGCGAGAGGCAGAGCGCAGGCTGGGCAGAGCCGGGCAAGCCCCGTAAATCACGGCGCCTGCCTCGGCACCCGCTCTGATTCCCAGACCACCTACCCGACCCGGGGCAAAGGAGTCCCCGGGCAGCCCTGGCCGGGGGCCTTTCCAGCAGCAGTGTGCACAAGCCCTCGCAACAGGGAGTTTGCCCTGCACCGTGCGAGGCTAAAAGCAGGCACTGCCCCCGCCGCCCAGCTCTTCCATGGGAAATCCACCCCGGGACGAGGAGCCGGAGGTCCCGCGCCGTGGTTGTAGCTCCCGCTGCTGCACCAGGGCTAAAACACAGGTATGGTTGCTATAGCGAAGTGCAATTATAAGCCCCGACTACTGCACACACACGCACACAAAAAAAAGAAAAACATGAGAGAAGTCAAAAGCAAGGGAATCTGCAACTTCCAAATGCTGGTAAGACTGCAATCTGTAAGCTCATCCCAAGGTCAGGGGGGCTCTGAATCCACCTCTCCTCTCCCTACATATCGAGGCTTACCTCCCACCTCAGCTCTTGCCACGAGCTTCCCTCCACTTCCACCTAATCGAGTGCACGAGAAGACAAAAACGGGGGAGCTGCCATGCTGTGCTTTGAGTATCTGAGTTCTTAGCCTTGCAAACGGTAGTGGGAGGCAGGGACCGATAGGGGATATGCCCCATAAATATTCATCTGTCTTTAACTATAAGGCACCTGTTCGTTCAGAGGATTAAGGCATACATTTCTGTCCCCCTGTGTTGCCAGGCTTCTTCTGTAAGCGTTGGCACAGAAATGCAGGCTAGAATTTTCACCTTCAAATTGGAGCTATTTCTGTTCTATCAGTGAAAAAGCCCAGATTACAAACAAACAGCTCAGACTACAGAATCACAATTTCCACTGTCGAATTAAAAAGGGCTCAGTCAGACATGACAAAAAGCATTTTCTGTGGGCTTCACAATCTTGTGCATAAGAGGGGATGGCTTTTTGACAAACTGGAAAGGGACACATTTAAGGCAAATGTAATAAAGTTTTGCTGCTCGGTACTATGTAGCATCCTGAAGGGATTTATCATGTCACTGAGGTAGAGAGCACTGCTTCTCTTGAAGCATTTCCACAGACAGCCCCAGGAAATCAAGCTGTGACACACATCTGGATAGCTCTGTACACAAATGGCATCACATTTAGAGATGAGGAGTTGGCAACAAAAAGCAGTAGTCCATGCACTATTACTCATTTCTGCAAATTCTCAGTTTGACAAGAACCACGAGTAGACTGAACAGCTGAAGTCAGATAAGTGGGGGGTTTTGTCAACACGTGTTTGGGGTTTTTTTTCATGCCACAGATCATCCAGCATTAAAACCTTACCTGGAGAACCATCTAAAGGACAGCTGACTAATATTTTACCATTTCGAAAAAGCTGTCAAATCACGAACCTTCAAAAAGCACAGAAGGAAATGTGAAACACTAGTAGCATGGCATGATCCACTGTTTACACTAAAATAACAGGTGTGGAAGATTAATACATTCAGAGAAATCCGAACAGCTTAAAAAATTCATCAGGCTGGAAGTATTTAAGCAGCTGAAAGAGATATTCATACAAATTAGATGTTGCATTACTGTTTATCCCTAAAGGAAGAAAGGTTTCATAACTTTGTGGGAGAAGCTGTATAGCTCCAAGGCTGTAATACACATCTTTTTCAGACTGTTTTGCGAGAAGGGTTCTAATTGATAGCGGGATGGGACGCTAGCCGGCTTTATGGGAGGCTGATTTAAGTGCTGTAGGTTATACGATGCTGTAGTTGGATAAGGCTGCTCCTTGCAGGAAGCCAAAGTTCGCAGAGTTCTAGGGTCGCCTCAAGCCAAAATTGTTTCTATGAGTCAGGTAAAACCTGTTTGTTAAAATACAAATATTTTTTCCACCAAAACACAGGAGGACCGTACAGTTAGAAGCTATCTTCTTGTCTGTGAGGTCTCTTTTCAGGGTTGGAAAGAAAAAAGAAGTCATTTATTCTTGGCTACCTTTCTGGGGCCACACACACACTCTGCCTGTCCGGCTGCCTGCTTGCTTTGTACTTCTTTCCACCCACAAGCTAATGCAGAGCTTGAACCAAATCAATGCCCTGTTTCCTGGTTTTGCAACCAACTTCCAGTGAAACCCCTCTAGCCGCAGGGCCGAGCTTCCAAACCAGCCTTCCTATACTGTGTTGCACCTTGGGCGGTGGCTCATCTTGTTTCAATTATCACTAAACAAATGAGGCTTTAATTTCTCTTTCATTTTGTTTGAAAGAAAGACGGTCAGCATGCCCTTCCACTTCAGTGTGGTCTGTGATTGTCCAGACTTCACACTTGCAGGCAGCCACCAGTCCTGTCCAACAACACAATATGCCTCTTGCTTATGTAGGTCAACCAGACCAACGACAGATGTTTCTCTGGTTTTACTGCACTTTTGGCCTGGACCGATGAGCCGTTGTAGGGCAGAATGTCCAATCTGTGATACTGCTATCTCCTTCATCTTGACATAGGTTTCTGATTGGAAATTGTCTAATTTGTTTTAATTTGAAACATGGGAGTGTAATGTTCCATCCCAAACTTTAAACGGAAATATTTTTATTTCAAACTAAAGAATATACCTACTTTGCATCACTAATTGGGAGATTTATTTATTTTTTCAGATTAACGCAGATATCAATTTGATGACAATGGATGAAAAAATGTTCTTTATTTTACAAGCATAATATGGTTTTAATATGCTGGTATGTTGTTAATGATGCGTAACATATTTTCTTTCATCAAAGTCAGAAAATGGAATTTCACTGGACTATTTTACTATTTTGCTGTTTTCTCATTGAGAAGTAGGAAGAGTGCCGCTCTGTGGGGTATCTGAATTAGTCACAGAATCACAGAACGGCTGAGGTTGGAAAGGACCTCTGGAGGTCATCTGGTCCAACCCCTCTGCTCAGGCAGGGCCACCTACAGCAGGTTGCCCAGGGCCATGTCCAGATGGCTTTTAAATACCTCCAAGGAGGGAGACTCCACAACCTCACTGGGCAACCTGTGCCAGTGTTTGATTGCCGTCACTGTAAAAAGCAGGGGAGGTTCTGTTCAGATGGAATTTTGTGTGGTTTAATTTGTGCCCATTGCCTCTTGTCCTGGCACTGGGCACCACTGAAAAGAGCCTGGCTCCCTCCTCTTTCTTCCCTCCCATCAGATACTGATACACATTGAGAAGATCCCCCTGAGCCTTCTCTTCTCCAGGCTGAACCGTCCTAGCTCTCCCAGCCTCTCCTCATACCTCAGAAGCTCAGGTCCCTTAATGATCTTCAGGGGCATTTGCTGGACTCTCTCCAGTAAGTCCGTATCTCTCCTGTACTGGGGAGCCCAGAACTGGAGCCAGCACTCCAGCTGTGGCCTCTCCAGTGCCGAGCAGAGAGGAAGGATCGCCACACTTGACCTGCTGGCAACCCCCCTCCTAATGCAGCCCAGGATACTACTGGCCACCTTTGCAGCAAGGGCACACCGCTGGCTGACAGCCAGGTGCTTGTACAGCAGGACCTCCAGGTCTTTCTCTGAAGACCTGATATCCATCTGATCCGTCTCCAGCCTGTACTGGTGCCTGGGGTTGTTCTTCTCCAGTTGCAGGACTTTGTGTTTCTCTTTATTGAACTACGTAAGGTTCTCATCTGCCCATTTCTCCAGCCTGTTGAGGTCCCTCTGGATGGCAGCACAACCTTCTGGTGTATCTGCTTACTCCTCCCAGTTTTGGCTCATCTGAAAACTTGCTGAGGGTGTGCTCTGCCCCATCAGTCAGATCACTAATGAAGGTGTTACGCAGTGTTGGCCGCAACACTGAGCCCTTGGGTGCACCTCTAGTGGCTTGCCCCCAACCAGACCTTGTGCCACTGATCACAACCCTCTGGACCTGGTGATTCAGACAGTATTCAGTCCACCTCACTGTCTACTTATCTGAACCATGTTTCATCAGCTTATCTATGAGGGTCTTCTAGGAAACTATGTTAAATGCTTTACTGAAGTCAAGGTAAACACCATCCACCGCTCTCCTCTCATCCACCAAGCTAGTCGCCTCATTGTAGAAGGCTGTCTGTCCACTTAAGAAGTCAAATAATGTATTTCTTGCTATTCTTTTTAGGGGTCAAGCTATGGAGGCTGCAAAAACAGCATTTCATATGATAAGATCCTAGTTCACAGTAATTTATTTAAAGTCTTTTCTGTACAATTTGATAGGCACACTACAGATTGTTATTATCCTGAAATTCATTGAAATTATTCACTAAATAAGGAGACAATCAACAAATAAGTAAAGCTCAGGTGACATAGCAATGTCTCTGTCATTTGCAATTTTTTAACAAAAAATGACATTTTCTTATCAACAGTGAAAAATTGCTGTTGTGACATGGGGAAAGAATGATGCTAAAGTAAATTCTTTTCACTGAATGAAAATGTAGTGTAGGATGGATTTAACATATTAGACGGCATGATGTGGACAGGTAATTACAGTCATAGCTAGCTATAAATGACCAGTTAGATCATCTGGTCAAGTCCCCTGCCAATGCTAAATTGAATTTTGCATGCATTTTGTATTGTTTTAGGCAGCATGGGCACTTTCAGTAAATGTGATAAACATATTTTTAAATAAAAGTAATTCTGTGGTGTCTCAGAAGTTGAAAGAGAGAGAGAAGTACCATATCAAACTACTCAGGTTTGAGTACTTCAGGTTAGTCTCATTTCAGCTTTACAAGAAAAAGCTGTCAAGCTTTAAGGGAGGCCTCAGTGCACAAAGAATTCAATGATAAAGTACACATTGATTTCAATAAATCTGTTCCAGTCCCCAAACCATGTATTTTCTGGGGCAGGGATGCTGCCTCTTTCCGTCTTTTTGTCTTTTAAACATCATGTGTGCTGACGATAGTATAAAAATAAAGCTGTGGATAGCTCTAATCTCAGATAATAATGGCCTCCAAATCAAAAGCAGTCCTCAGGGACTGGCAAATTATAACAAACACTGCCCTGGCCCCTCCAACAAACCCCATCGATTGAAAATGACCAGGCATGGGCAAAGCTGTTTCTGTGGTGTATAGTTTCATTTACTGGAAATGGAGCATTTGAACAAGTGCTTTTGGATTGCTGTAAGCCAGTAAGTTGTTGGACCAGAAAACTTTTCAGGACCCAATTTGCACTGCACAGGATCCGCGTGCGGTGGAAGGTCTGCAGGGTGTGCCCGAGGGGCAGAGGATGCCAGGAGCCGGCGTTGCCAGCTGGTGTGCCAGTGACGGTGCGGCCACAGGGACCGTTCAGAAAGGTCTTTCCACAGAGCAAATGCTGTCTGCATAGTATATTACTATGATATTTATTAATCCTTAATGTGAACCCAAATTTAATGGTAAATCTGCACCTCTGGCCTCATCCTCAGAGCATGGACCTGGAGAGGGGCTGGACTCCTTCGGAGTTTGAAGACCAGTGACCGCCAGGCACTCCTCTCCCACCACTCGCTCTTCTGGCAGTGTGTTAATAAGCAGTGGCAGATGAAGTATTATTAATTAGGTTCATTAAAGTAAAAAACCCACCACTGCCACACAAATAATACAGAGGGCCCATAAAAGTTTGGATATATGAGGCCAGCCCACACTAGGAAGTACTGATATGTGTGGAAATAATGATGCTCTCTGGTGTAAATGGCTCTTTAGAGTGATGCTGTAAATACTTCCCCTCGTTCATCACCCCGCGCTCACAGGCTCTGCACTCTCCCGAGCCACCCCCCTGGGGCTTCCATATTCACATCACGGTCAGAGACGAATGTCCTCTCTGTCGCAAGGTTTCAACTTTATATCACCTATTACCACAAGTTGTCATGCCGGGTTACCATAAATCAGATTAACATTCTTCTAATGCAGCCTCTGCAAGGGGTCCTTAGCAGGGGAATTTCAGAGAGAGGTGCTTAGGACGGTGATTTTGGTAATGAGAGACTCCCATACAACGTGCTAAAAGCATTAACCACAATACAAGCAAAAAAATGCCTCAGAGCTGTTACAGCCTATTAAGTAAATACATAACGAACATATGCAAGCCACCTCCTGAAATGCAGCTTTGGAAATACAAGCAGAAAGTACCAGAGGAGGGTCAGTGTGATTTATTTCTGTTTTACCTGCCCCAGAACACTCTCATTTCCTGATGAACACAATGACTTGGCACAACTTGAAGCCCAGCAAGTCAGATTTCTCTCAGCAGACATCCTGATCACTCTGATGGATATTTTAGGAACTCACCATTAGTTCCTTTAATTAATGCCTCCTCGACAGGGACTGGCGCGGCCTTTTCCCACATCAGCGGAACAAAATATGCTTCAGCCATTTTGTCCAATAAAGCGAGGCTGGGCGATTGCTTCTGAATTGCCTGAAGCCAGTTCCCTACAGCCCCAGGTACCTGCCGCTGTCTATTGCAGAGCACCAGCTTCCCCTGGGAGCCTTCCACCCCCCAGCACTCATTTTATAGCACTTTTTCCACACACTTGATTTTTTCCCAGAGCCCCCCTTGACCTTAGCAGAGGTAAGAAACCCCTTATACCATGGGGTGCACCAGCAGTCCTTTCCGCGATAGCCAGTGGAAATTTGCGCGGCATGACCGAGGCCACTTTTCTGCCCACAGCTTTACTCCTCGCCTTGCAGCCCTGCTCCAGCTGGGAAGCCCGGCCTCACCATCCCCAGCCAAAGCCATGTCCCCACTGTGATGACACCGGCTCTCGGCTGGTGGGCACCTGCTGATGCATTGGCCAGGGCCGAGTTCCAGCTCCCTCACCTCATCCTGTGCATCCCACCATAGACCTGGGACTTTAGTTTCTGTGAACGCTTTGCCAAATAGCAGAAAAACCAAGTCAGGCTATTTCACTAAATTTTGCCTCTGGCTTCTTTGAGCCCATCGTGTCTTGCATATCAATTTGCAAAGCAGTAAAAGTCAATAACTGTACATAGCTCCCTAGTTAAAAAAAAAAAAAAATGCAAGCAGCCAGGAAATCTGCTTGCCACACAGCTCCCTTTGATAGCAGTATGTTCTCGCTGAGCCGACCTAAGCATAACTTATCACAGAAAATTATCTTGCATGCTGAGCAAAAATTTCCACGTTGGAATTTCAACCTTTGCTACTGGTGGCTGGCACCCTGTGCCCCCCTCACAAGGAGATCTCCCCCCACGGGTATCCTTTGAACTCTTAAGACTACGTGTGGTGGATTTCAGCAATAATTTGCACCACGGGCAAACTTCAGGCAGAGTTGCCAGTGGGTGCTGCTGGCCAAGCGCCAAGGGACGCCGCAGACCTTCCTACCGCAGCCTTGTGCGGCGGCGTTTGGGAGGGATCCTGCCTGCCCCTGCCGCTCGGCACTGGGAAGGGAGACGGCCTTCCCCACCGCCGGGCAGTGGGATTTGCTGGGCGTTAAGCGCCGGCCCTGCGTGGCCGACAGGCTTTCTAAATGCGGCGATTCTGGCTGCCTCCCACAGGGGATAAGTCAGCGTCGTCGTGACCTACAGACCTCGGCAGGGTCAGGTATAATCTTGGTGTTAACGACTTAGGCAGGACACCCAAAGCGGCTGGCCTAGGAACACTCTTCCCGCCGCCTGGCAGGACACCTCGCAACCGCTTTGCCCAAGACGAGTCAGCCCGGAGCGGTTCTGGTTCTTCGCCGCTGTGCCTCTCTCCAAGGAGTTTCTCACTTCCACGGGGGTATCCCCATCACCTCCTGGGGTGGGGATTTCCCATCCTGGGACAGTCGTGTTCCCAGACCTGCGACCTCCCTTCTCCAGAGGTTCAGGGTGGTCGCTCCCAAATCCAAGGGGGGATGCCTGCTACCTGGAAACCGTCTTCTCACACTCCCACCAGCGCAGCTGTACTCTCCGTCCCGCACCTGCTATACGCTGCCCTTCTCTGCCTCTAGAGCGCACTGGTGCAAGGGCTACCTGTAATTTCAACAAGAAAAGCGGGCAGATGCTCTGGGCCGTTGAGAGGAGAGCGAAGGGATGGGGTGCTTGGGTTTTCTGGCGGGCAGTATTGCTCAGGAGGCCCCGAGGCTGCTCCCCTGGCCCTCTCCTTCAGCTGTTGCAAAGAAGTCTGTGGCTTCCCCGGGTCCGTGGCGAGGGAGCGCTCGCTCCGCGACACCCGGCCCGGCCACCGCCGCCTCCTCCGGGACCTAACGGCCGCGTTCGCCCGGCGTGGACCCGGCGGCCGCGCCTGCCTCGCAACCGCTCAGCGCCGGCCGGGGCGACGGGCTCCTCGGACGCCTAATGGCACGGGACGACGGCACAGAGCAACGCCACGGCGCCGCTTCTATTATTTTCCCTGTTTTTCCCCCCAGAAAGGAAAAAAAGG
>JANZLQ010000050.1:169184-213920 GCA_026212715.1 Elanus axillaris | reverse complement strand
CCCCTTCTGTACCTTTTGGGATGTTTAAAAAAAACCCCAGAACTACTCAGCCGGCGACATTTACATTTCAGTCGTAACGGCAGCTCGTTAGAAAAGTGATACCAGCAGAAAAATTCAAAGTAGTAGTAATGGAGCCCCGGGAGTGGTTGCAGATGGGGTTTTGGGATCCGTGGTCCCACGCTCCCCGCCCGCGCGAAGCGGTGTGGAGCGGCGCTGGGGCTGATTGGGAGCAGGTGGGAGTGGTGGGGCTGGGAGCGCAGGGTGCAATGCAGAACTGGAAGCACCGAAATTCTGCATTTTGTGCACAGTTCAGTGCTGGGTGGCCATTTTTCTAATTTTTCATGACAGGCTGTTGGACCCCCAAAATGCTTATTCGGGACCTGAAAAAACACCCCCCCAACACCCCTTTACTAGGGGAGTTTCAGTGCCAAGTGCTTGCATTTTTGGATCCCAAATTGGTGATCCTTCATCAAGCTTTAAACCTCATTAAAATGTAGCTAACCATTTGTGAGAAGGATTTTTTTTTTTCCTCTGTCTGTCTCTCTAGAGTTCATATGCTTGTTCCCCTGTTCTTTCCAGGGGAGGATTTAGTCCCTGGTATGATGGCTGAAATGGTGGCACGCAATTCAGTGTGCTGCCAGATGCTTACCTTCTTTCAGAGTTTGGGATAGGCTCAGGCAGTATTAAAAGCTTGCTAAGAGGATACTGTTATATGGTTTCCTCCATTTTCGGGCTGTATTAGAAGCAGTCTGAAAACACTGGATCCTTATTCCTCACACGTAACTACAAGACTTTCAAAGAAACATTCTTAGATGTGCTTTGTGGGTGTTCTTTGTTGTTTGGTTGGTTGGTTGAGGTTGTTTTTCTTTTCCTTTTTCACCTTGGAAATTGTTAGCCCTGGTACCTAATAGGGAGCTGCTCTGGTTTCCTTGTTCTTGTAACTCGGAGGCATCACTGTTGATGCTGAACTGAACAGTTTTTAATGTAAAATTCTTATTATTACAAAGGCTTGTGTATTTCAACAAAACTTCCTGAAGAGATACCCACTGATGTTCCTAGAAACCCCCCCCACCTTTGCCAAGTGCCATAAACATGTGCAGTTAAAGTAAATTTGTCAAGAAAATGGCCTTTCTGTGGCTTTTTTTTTTTTTAATTGGGAGATAGCAGAAAAACAGATTATCAGTATCTCAGTACTACTCCTGTCCTGCCTGCGGCAGCATTTATCTCAGCATATGAAGTTTCTTTCAGAGGTAAATGCTATAGGAGTCCCTTGCTCAAATATTGGTTGCACATTACTGCCCAGAATGAGCTTAGGAAGGCACTTTACTATCTCACGCAACCTTATCTGCCGTTCCACAACTTCATAACAAACCTATTGGAACATGAAATGACCTTGGAAAGGCATCTTTCAATCTGACACGAGGCATTCTCTTACGGGAAACAGCACTGCTCCGTGCAGAGCTGATGTTTTCAAATTGATGCTTCTAAACTGATTTTTTCTTTTTCTTTTTTTTTTTAAAGAGGGGAGGAGGGAGATGGGTGGAATATTGAATTTGAAGGGAAAATATTTTTTTAAAAGCAAACCTACTCAGCTGAAGTTGAAGCACCACTCAAATGAAGAAGAGGTGTATTAAGAATGTACATATGATAGTGACACTTAAGTCATGGGTGAAAACAAGTCTTCCAATTTTAATCAAAGGAAAATATCATTTCCTCTGCCGGTTCTGATTTGCTCATTCATGAGATCTTCAAAAGCCCAAATTATTAGTGGGACTAACTGAAAGCTACTTGGGTGTGGTAAATGGACAAAAGAAGTTATGAAGTCTGAAGGAAGTTTTACATTTAATTGTATTGTTCTTGACATCATATTGTGATGCATCTATGTCAAAAATATTCCAGAACCCTTTCAGTCCCCAAAACACTACTCTTCTGGAAAGGCTGCAAGAGCACTTGAAAATCATCAGCAGCAGAGCCTTGCAGCTCTTGAGGGAATTAATGGAGGTGGTGCCTGACCAGTAAGCTTGATGGGATTTTGACCCAGGTGCTGGACTTGACACTTCAGGTCTTGTGAAAGGGAGGTGGACACACTTTCATGCCCATGGTGGTTTTGCCTTTCAGGAAGATGGTGCCTCCTAGTGCAACCTCGGGAGCTTGTGGTAGGAGTGCCACCTGCTGGGTGATGAGCACACTTTATCTAAATCATATGTAATTTTTATATGTATGTATGTATTTGTGTGTGTATACATACATATACTGTGCTTATGTATATGTTTATTTACATATGGGCCTATGGCTTTTTCATAGAAATGTTCTTGGGTGAAGCTATGAAACCTTGCTCTGACCTGAAGTTTCTCACTTTCTGAGGACTTGGGTTTTATATTGCAAGGACAGAGGCGAGATTTTGATACTGCTGATGTTTAATGCTGCCTTCATTTTACTGAAAGCTACTGGGAATTTTCAGTTGTATAGCTCATTGCTCGTGATGTGGTAAGCTTTCACAGTTGTCCCGATGGTCAGGTAGCAAACTGGGGAGGTACGGCTGTAGACCTGAAATGGAGACCTAACAAACCAAACTCAGCCTTAGATTATGTATCACTTAAATCTTAAATCTCCATAGCACTGCTGATTTCATTGTTTCTCAGCTCAACTACCTTATTTCCATGAAGTTTTATGAGCATCCCATTTTGATACAAAAAAGCACTTCTCATTTATATTGGCTGAAGATGCATAGAATTTGTAGGATGTTGCTAGATGGTCTTTTCCATTTAAAGAACACTTTTTCATACTCACATTTTAATAATGTCAGTATAGAAGAGTAATATATAAAAGTTTGATTCTGTCATAGAATTTCCACTGGCAGGTGACATTGTAAATCCAAATCTGACATCAACCCCAGCAACGGTTTTCCAATTTCCATTAGTTTCCATCCCTCCTAGCCTGCTGGAGCATTGGCTGGGATGCCATTTATATACTAGTTTAATTCAGCTGTATCCAGAATGGAATCCAGTTGCAGCATCAAGGCTTGTAGTTGTTCTGTATTGTACTGACAGTATTAGGAAAAGATGCATTGCCCTGCTTTTAGGTTTTTGTTGGACAGCTAACCTCATTAAGGCTTTATTGTTTATTTATTTCATGGTGCACTGGTGCCAGATGAGTCTTTTACCCTGCCTGTGAATTAGGAACACACCCAAGCTGAACCATAAAAGTTTTGAGGAAACTTTTCAAAAGCTTTCAGCTGGAAAACCTATATTGATGTGCTTTTGTGATAAATAGATAAAATGCTTCATGTAGTTTTGAAAGTGTATTCCACCACTTGAGATCTGTACGCTGGAGAGTGTGTAACAGTCGGAAATGAGTTGATGGAGCAAAAATCAAGTAGTGTGATTGCAGAGTTCATCTTAAAGTGCAATTCTAGCAAAAAAAAAAAAAAAAAGCACCTGGCATATCAAAAGGGATTACAAGATGGGCTTTTGAGGAGGGAGACCCACAGTAATAATGCATAACTAAAGTCCACTGTCCCCTAAAACATTCATAGTTAATTTGATGCTTGAAAAATTGTGATTTCAGTGTCTGGTGAAGAAGCAATTGACCCTAAAATTGCTGCCTGAAGCTGAACCAACGTTTTCAGTTTCATAACCAGTGTCATGCAAAAATAGCATGTGAAGAGAAGCAAGGAGAATGCAAAATGTCTCTGTGGTCTTGCTCTAATGTATTTCTCCTCACTCTGACCCAGACAACTGGCATGTAATGTAGGCAGTGGATGCTGCTGCAGAGCACAAGGCAGTTTACATCCCATCCATTCATCCATCCCATCATGGCATATCGTGACTTCCCCCCCGCCTCGCCCCAAACCTTCCGAGCTGTTAATGGAAAGCTGCCCCTTTATAATGTGTCAAACTTCAACAACCACCTTTTGTTCTCACTCAGAAATGCATATGCAGTATTGTCAATGGGGGTGCTGACTGCTATCCCTCTCTCCTGTCCCCTCCCCATCCCAAATAAACTAGTTCAGCAGCTCTCCTGCTTGAATTCTGCAAGTTTTGATTCATCCATACATCCTTCCTCCTCTTTTTGCAGAGCACGTTTCCTGGTGGTCCCACCTACTCAACATCTGCTTTCCTGTGACCTCTTGACCTCTCATCTCCTGATAAGTTCATTAATGTTCACCTTGTTCCATGCCACCATCAAAACCTCACTTTCCTTAATTTGAAGTCCTGCATTTAGTCAGGTCACTCAGTGGCCATTACAGTCCTTGGGAGTACCTTGGAGTCATGTCTGCTCCAGGAGGAATGTCCCTCCAGTAATCTCATCTTCCCTTGCAGAGGGAAAAGGCAGGTAGTATCTTGAGGGCAATCAGTTGCTGCAGTCACGCTGACAGTAACGGTGCACAGTCACATCTCTGGGGAAGGACTGTGGTTCACAAGACTGAGAAGAGAAATCAGAAATGAAGGCAAATCCTTTGCAATCTCTTTTCCCTTTCTTGTCCAATATTCTTCACATGAAGGCGTTGGAAGAGCTCCTTCTGTCAAAGCACTCCTACAAAAACAGCAACAAAAAAAGTTGCTTGCTAGCAAAGTGGTAAATACATGAGCACTCATCATCCCTCTTCTGCAGACTTTCGTGCTGTCTTATTAATGGGCCGTGGAGGCAGAGGAGGAGGTTACTCATCAGCTGTTATCCATAGGGGGGCTGCAAATTAGTCGTCTGTGCCAGTTATATTTCCCTTTTTGACACCAATGAATAAATTTGCTTTCATATGGCATGGTTTCTACAAGGATCAAAAAGAAATCCTACCAGGGTCTGTGCAGGTGGCTCACTGCCTTCCTGCGCTGCCTTGGGATTTCTGGAGGCCAAAATGCTGCCCTGGCCCCAGACCCCTTCTCTGGAACCCAGCAGAAGATTGTTGCATTGTGAGGATATCTGTATTCCTGAGAGCAGCTGGTTTGAGGAACTTGTGTGGTCAAAATGTATGAAACAGGAAGATATCCCAATCTGTTGTGAGAGACTTTGCAGTGACCTTTGGCTTCTTGGCGTCTCGTCAGCCTGGGCGCTGTTCACACAACGGTCACTCTGATGGATCACACAACTGCCGGGAGAAGATGGCCGCCGCCTCCTCGCTGCTGCAGGCCTCAGCGCTCTCCTCCTTTGGTGTCTTTGGTGACCTCGTGCTCCTCCTGAGATTGCAAACGCCTTTGGCTTCTCTAGTTGGAAGAAAAGCATGCCTTTCACTGCCGCAGCATACACACCAAGCAGTTTGTTTAGGTTAACCCATAGCAATTGGCATTTTGTACAGATGTCTTTGAAGCATTCCTTCTCCGAAGGAATAACAGTAAAAGGTCCCAACCAAGCAAAAAAGTAAAAAACCAAATGCTAAATTGGTCGAATGTTTTGGAGCAGTTGCCAAAAGAAATGAACATTGAGCCTGGGAAAGATGTAGAATTTGTTCTTTGGCATTTTATTAGTAGGGGAGAAGTGACACTTACTGGGTTTGGTCACCTGGATGCTGTTTGAGGTCCAAATCCAAAAAAAAATTTATTTCAGCTTGGGTGTTCTTGACAGTTTGCAGACTTAGCTGTGAGGTAGGCTGCAAGCCCCCTTAATTGCAAAGAATAAATTATCAATCCCCCATCCTTGACTGTGGATTCTGAAAATGAGCAGTTGCTGTGGCCTGTGGTGGTTTTGACTTCCTTCCTTGCCAAATGTTACACCTCCTTCTCAAGGATTTAGAAATATCAGCACTATGAGCAAATAATATACCTTTTCTGTATGTGATGTTGCCCACCTGTTACTGCCTGATGGGGGGAGGTACAGTGAAAGATTTGATTTCTTTTTAAAATATGTTTTTCCCCTTCACAAAATCTTCCTTATGAGGCCAGCCTTGACAGATCATTATTAGACTGTAGTTATTATTTTTTTTTTCAATACAATGTTGCTATTTTGTTTACTTACTTTCTTTTTAGAGTAAGTTAAGGTTGTGGGTGTATGTTGAGTTACCTGAAACTATTCTGTAATGAAGACTTTACAGAAAACAGTAGTGTTGTGTTGTTCGTTGAATCTCAGGTTTTGTTTTTTTTTTTTCTTCTTCTTTTTCCCTTCATTTTCCTGCTGATTGCCATGCAACCATGGACTTCACGAACTGGACAAATGGCTGCCTCCTGGAATACGGATTATTTTGGTGAGTCTGCAATATTAGTTTCACTTACATATGCTTGCTTGGGAGAAAGAGGAGGAGTGTTATTTATTGGAAGTTGCGTTTGATAAAACCTAAGTCTGCTTTTGGGATGTTGGTTTCGTAAAAGCAACAGGCAAAGCTTACTGAATTTCAACTCTTTTTTTTTTTTTGATGGAGCGGGTCGGTTTCTTTCTTATTCTGTATTATTGTTGGCGAAGGTGAATTAACATGCAGTGGATTAATTTGAAATAGTGTCATTTTTTGAGATTGAGTGTTACTGCTTTTGTAATAATTTTTAAATGACTTTTCTGTAAGACACACTGTGAAGCAACGGCTTAGAACATTTTAATTTTTCTTTTCTGGCTTATTCAGTTGTTTCTGCAAATAGTTCAGACAGAAAATGATTAATTCATTGGTTAGCTTTTCAGAAAAGCACTGTGCACTTCTCCTTAGTGTTCCTAATACCAGTGTTGCCTGTGGTGTTGATGATGCGTTGATGGTATGTTTGCATTAAACATTGTACCAGAATTTTCCGTGAAAAGGATTCTTACTCCAAGTAGCCTCTGCTGAGATATTTTTTTTTAATTTTTTTTTTTTAATTTTAAAAAGAGAGGGGCACAAAGCTCTCTCAGGGTCATACTCTTTACTTGTGTAGATTGCTGACCTGCAGAATGCCAGTCTGGGTGTACCCACTGTTGCTCCCTGAGGACGAGGCTCTGGCACTTTGGACTTTCAATTCAAGGTGACTGGACAGCTGTAGGGAAAACATTTGCTGCAAACATATCAGCCTGGAGATTTGCTCTAGAAGCATGGTTGGAGGTGGCAGTATTCACCCAGCATTGTCCATAGGAGTAAAGCTGCCTCTGAGCACCTAACTGGAGGTGGTTGGCAGCTTAGCAGCCTTGGGATTTAGCTCTGAGCTATTTAGACCTAGCAGGAGTGACTCGTTACTACTAATAGGCTCAATTAAGGAAAACAACTTGATTCACCTCTCACCTGTGTGGTGACAACCTTACTTATGTACAGCCTGAAGTTGTGAGGGAGAAGGCAAACGTGATTTGGGCACGCCTGTCCCGTCCCAGGGAGATGTGAGTGTCCCTGGTGTGGTGTAAGTGTAGTGTAAGAGTGTCCCGGGTAAGGTGTGGGAGTGAGCATGGGGCTGGGTGCTGGCTGCTCTCCGACAGATTGCAGCCGGGTTTAGCTGGTGCACACCCCTTCGCGGGGGAGGGGGTTGGCATTGCCTCTCTCCCTCTCCTTCCTTTTCAGTCTCTTGAATTTGCACAGTCTGCAGCACCTGTGTCTTACACTGATGCAAAGAGCCTGAGACTGAAAGATAGGTCTTAAACTTAAGAGTTTCTTCTCAGGCACAGCTTTGGAGGAATCTGAGCTAAAACCTGATATTTTGCTTTCGAGCATTTCCGAAGTATTGCTGCTTAATCCTTTTTATTGATCCACAGCTTATGCCGGAAAGCCCTTGTCTCAAGGCAATATTCAGAGTCCTGGAGGATAATGGCACTAATCACATTTCATATGACCTTTCAGGCAGGATGAACATATGTTGCACTGCTGCATTTTTCTCCTCTCTTGGTTCTGGTTATATATCTTTTATTCCTCAACAGGATGGCTTAGGAGTGCAGTTAAGAAGCCTTGTGTGTGACTGGTACACGGTAGTTTGGTAACTGAGTGGCAGTAAGGTCTGTAAGTGGGCTGCTGCTTCAGATTGATGTGCTTTGATGTGCTAAGAAGCCTTGATCAGCCTGAGAGAGTAATAGGTCCTGTGCCCAGGAACAGAAGTAATGCATATTTACTGTGATGAACGCACTACCCAAACCTCTTTGAGTCTGAAAACTGGCAGAGTGCATTCTTCATGGCTTTGCTTCAGCATGTGTCTTGCTTTTTTAGCCCATTTTGTAATGTACACAAATAATTGGCTCTTGCGTTGCACCTATATAAAGAGATGCTGCTTCGATATCTGGAAATGCAGTAATATGAGTGCTGAAGTGCTGCCATCACCACGGCACATCAGGGGAAGTTTGATGTGATCACATGGACAAGCATTTCCACCCAAGTTTTATTCTTGGGTTTATTTTTCACTTTTGCTCTGATTTGGTTATATTTGAATTTTTGGCAAATGCAGTTAGCAAAGTTAAAATCTGAAACAGTAATCTAAACCAAAGAGTAAAGTGTACTTTGCATAAGCAGACAAATATCAGAGCTAAAAGTGTAAGGAAAGATTTTCTTTCCTGTCACTAAAAGAGTAGAATGGATGTTACCCCAGGCTCTTCCCAGTGGTGCATGGTGGAAGGCCAAGAGACAGTGGGCACCAGTTGAAACGAGAGGTTCACACTGGTTACAGGGAGAAGCTTTTTCACTCTGAGGCCAGCTGGCCAGACAGGGGCACAGGTTGCCCAGGGAGGCTGTGCAATCTCCATCCTTGGAGGTTTTCAAGACCTGACTGGACAAAGCCCTGAGCAACCTGGTTGGATCTCATAGCTAACCCTGCTTGGAGTGGGAGCCTGAACCAGAGACCTCCTGATGTCCCTCCTAGCCTGAATTATGCTGTCATCCATTAAAAAACACTTGAATGGGGCCTTTATGCTTGGAAGAAGAGTAAAGTGGCAGGGTCATGGAGGGTGTTGTGATAACAGCAAGGCAGGCAGTGGCTGTTGTAACAGGAGGAGGAATGCAGCATCTGGCCAGGCTCATTCCAGAGTGCCGTCTGGGGCTGCCTCTGAACGTTTGTTGCTTTTGCACAAAGCAATTAAAACCTGCCACTTGGTGCTTCTGAAGAGACTGTATGCTATTTGGTTTACACCAACAGTAGCTGTATCGCTCACTTCCAAAACCTTGGAAGTAGTTAGTTGAGTTTTGTTTGTCAGTTGACAAACCTCACTTACCTTGTGGGAGCAGGCTTCAGGAGAACTAGATTCTTCATGTTTAAGGCTTCCAGTCTTTGGGGGATATTTTGTTTAGTTGGGTTTTTTTTGTTTGTTTTTTAAAAGATTGGGCTATGGCTATTCCCAGGCCTTCAAAAATTATGTGGAAGTGCAAATAGGAGGCAGATTAAAACCTATGGTTGGTTGGACTGAATGGGAGTCAGCTCCCCAGCACAAAGTAGGTGCTTACGAGTGGTGACGTGAAGCCAAACAGAGCTCCTGTAGAGGCAGAGGAAGACAGAAGTGGTCAAGATACTGAGGCAACCTTGCAGGATGAAATAGGTGAGCCTATAAAGAGGGGTGTAGATGGGTCAGAGATGACCACAGTGGCTTTGGAGGAGCAAAGGACTGCTAATGGTTTAGACAACCCCCTGAGTAATCCTTTGCATCTTCAGGAAGATGGCCTGCAACATAGGAGTTAGTCCAGCAAACTCTTGATAACAAACATAAAATGTACAAAATGCGCTAATAGCAGGGTATGGCTTATGAGCACATGAGTGAATGAATGTGTTTAACCCAATCTCAGTTTTTCTATTGTATTTCTGGTTTTGTTGGCTTGATTTTTGTTCCTCCCAGAAGGGAGTTAATTTACAGATTTACTTTCCTTCTTTGTGTTTGGAGGCAATACAGGTGAATACAGAAAGCAACAGTTAATAACTCCAAGTGGGACTTCAAAGGCTTTCACTTATTTTTTCACTTTTTTTTTTTTTTGTACCACTATCCCATCTGCTTCCACTCATGTAGCAAGTGAACTGTCATTGTTGCCTGTTGTGCCCCAGCTGTGATGGGATGTGGTCAATGGGTAAAGTCCCAGCGAGGCCCCAGTGTCTTGTCCCTTCCATATTCAGATGCTGAAAGCTATCACAGTTATTGCTGTGAGAAGCTGAAAGCTTTAGATTTTAACCTTACCTTGACTGTAGCCACGTTGCTCCATGTACCTGCACAGTGACTATCTTCAGAGTTATGTTCATGTAACTATCGTGACTTTGTGTCCACTTTTCCTCCAGCCTCAAGTGCTACACTGGGTAATTTGCCTTCTATTTTAATTTCTTTCATACATATGCAAAGCTTTTGTATTTCTTCTTTTCTGTTTTTTCCCCATTGCTGTTCATTTTCAGTTGTTGCATGGATAATAGTGCTGATGAACAAGTATTTAGTCTGACACATAAAAGCATAGCTGTAAAGAAAATGAAGCAGAGAAAATTACAGTCGCAAAGGTTCCTAAATTATAGTTGTACAGGAAGATTGTGATAAGGAAGTAGTTAAACATTACTATTTAGTCAAACCTGCAACTGTGGCTGGTACTTCGATTGTCTCCTCCTTTTGCTGACACTTAATTTGTGTGGTTGGTGAGATATTCTACCTGCTAATAAAGTCTCTGTTTTATTCAAGCAAAAGCTTGTGGAAGTAGATGGGTGTGTTCTCCCAGACGGTTTTAGGTTTAAGTGCCAAACAAATGCTAATTATTTTCAGATTTGCTTTTAAAAGAAATGTTAGGTGCTTGCTGTACCCACTGTTTAAAAAAAAAAACAAAAAACAAACCAAAGCCAAGGCACAAATCAATCTCTGAGAGCAGATACGCGTTCCATTCAAGTATATTGGAAAACATTCATAATGTAACATGACTAAACCAGGATATTCACAAACGGGTGTATTAATGTTTGAGCTGACTGTATGCTTCATACAGCTGGAAACCCCTTTGCTTTTATGGCAGCAGCGTGTTTGTTTGCAAGCCCCGGGTCTGGCAGACACCCCAGGCAGATGTGAGCATCTGTGCAGATGCGCGTAGAGTGGTCACTTGTCAGCATGATGCTGATTACAAGCCATGATCTCCTAGCAGCAGATCTCGTGTTTGAAGACCTTTGGTTTCAAAACATCACAGCAGTAATCCACAAGACCCTGAAGACCAGTTTTCATCCACAGGGTTGTGGGACCAAGAAAATGTGCAATGTAGATAGATCTTTCACAGAAATAAGGAGCGAGTAGGATCTGTTAGGGCAAATTTGTACCTTTCTTCATAGACACTGTATTTTTCCTTCTGGCAATTGCAGTTACGATCCAAGTTGGTCGTTAGTAATAACTTCCTTCATCTCTTCTCCCAGGTGATTCAGAAAATGTCCTAAGGCAAGCTGGGTTACTGTGGTTAATTTTATTTGAGCAGGATGGATTGCTGTTTGTAACTGCCTTTGCGCTTATCTTAACCTTGATGAAGCTGTTACCATAGGTTTGTTAGGAAAAGAGTTAGGTGAAGGCAGTGGCCCGGACTGAGCAAAGGTTAAAGCAATCAGCAATAGCTTGGCTGTCAGCAGAATTGCATTGCTGGGAATCGCATCTGAGGCTTTGCACAACTTTATTGTCTGCTTGGTTTTAGCTATTCCTGCGAGCATGTCCTTCGGCAAGCTAAGGAAAGGCCAAGGGTTGTCTGCCTGTGATTTCTGCCTGCCCTTTGCATTGTGAAGCCTGTCCAGAGTGTGGCCAAAATACTGTAGAAGTAGCAGTTTTTGTGGTGGAGCCTGAGATAAATGGATTTATCCAGTAACCACGAGGCTGCTCAAGTTGGATCTTGGCAAATTGTCTCTCTTTTTCTTTCTCTCCAGAATAGTTATACAGAGGTTTGGTGGTGTTGCATCCTATTTTTAACACCAAAGCTTGCTTATCTCTAGTTAAACATGTGGTATGTTTCATTTGAGAGAGATGGTGTTTTATCAAACGTCACAAACGAGCTCTCTTGTTAGAACTAATTCAAACTGACTGAAAAACGATTCTTACTCTTTAATAGAAATTTGTGTGCAAAATTCTCGTATAGTCAGAATCAGTAGAGCTTATTGTCAGAATAAAGACATATCACACTCAGTCATAGTTCTCTCAACCCAGCATTACGTTTGCCATATGATACTTTAAAAATCCATATAAGCCTAGTTCATTCAAGTATTGCGGGTCTTCTACACCAAGCTAATGTATCTGTAGAGAAATAGAAATTCTTTTGCGGTTGCCCAGTATTAAAGCCTGTCTCTTTATGCAGAGATATAATTGCTGGCCAGTACATGTTTTTGCAGTAATGACAGTCACTGCAGCTGTTTGAGTTCTGTCATGTTTATGCATGACCAGATATTGCAATAGGCTGGTTAAGAATTTGCTGCAAGGAGAGCTTTCATTTTTCAGTCTTGGGAAGTGGGCTCCATCTAGTGTTTAAATTAAAGATTAGACTCCAGTTCCTTTTCTTGAATGCCCTTGCAGTGTGGGTAAAGGACATAGAGGAGGGATTCTGATAGGCATCACTTTTGTTGATTGTTATCTAGAATGAGACGTTTCTCAATACAGTCAGTATGTGAATGGCAACCTGAAACACTGTGTCTGTCTTGCATATGCACTTGAAGCTGAAATATTCCTTTTATGAAATGGCACGTGGCTAAAAAGAAATTAAACCAGCATGGCAATAATGTGATCCTGGAATATTTTGTGGTTGGTTCCCATATATACTTTCACACTACTTAATGTGGCATGTTAGAACCAGCATATTAGTCTATAAAATCAGTACTGGAAAACTAATTGCAGAGCTCTTTTAAGAAGTAATGAATTTTGAAATGTGTACTGGATATTAATATCTAGTCAACAGAATAATTTTCCAATATGTAATGCTTCCCTAAAGAAGCATGTGGGGTTCTGTCCTTTATTTTTACAGGTTTTTTTTAATATTTCATTTTTTGTAATAATTAATCCTCTGGTAAAGGCTACTTAATTTTTTTTTTAAATTGAAAGTGCTATCGTGTTTTGACCTAATTTAAACTAAAATAGAAAAGTATTTGATAGTTATTGCCTCATGTCTCCATAACCCTGATGATAAATAATGCTGGGAAACAGAGACAAGAAGCATGAGGAAGAAAAAAAACTTTTCATATGTTCAAGGTGTTGTTAATGCACCCAAGCAACTTCTGTTTTTTTGTTGAAAATAGATCAGACTGAGACAGTTAAGTACTTAAGACTGAACACAGATTTGCCTTCTCTGCTGACCTTTTATGCTCCAAACTGAAGAAGCGGAGACTTGGAAATGTTTAATCAGGGGGGCATGGCAGCAAATCTGCAGTGAGGAAAGCCTGGGCTATGTGAGGACTATATTTAATTATCAGTGCAGTGGGGTTTTGTCTGGTTGCATTTTTTTCCTCCCGTTAAAGGGAGATTCGAGGCCACTTTAGCAAGCTTTTAGCCCGAGTTCTCTGGCACCTTGCAACCACGCTTTGAGACCAATGAGGACAGAGGCAGGCGGGCACTGTGCCCGGGCTGAGGGTGGCTACATGCCGGAGCAGCCAAACCCTCCCTGCCAGCACGGGGATGGCGCAGACCTTTGTTGCAACTCAGAGGCACGGCGGGGTTGTGTGACTTGCCCCTGTGGTCGCTTACCTTGAGGGCTGAGGGCCGGAGAGCTGCATCGCTGCCTGCCCCTTGTGAAGGTGGAGGAGATCCCCAACCCAAATCCCAAGACAGCTCTTGGCGTGTTTTCCACCAGTCGCCGGAGTGGTGTGAAGCAGGGGCTGGGATCCAGTCCCATGTTGTTGGCAACAAGCCTGTTGTTGTTTCATCTGTAAAACATTTGGGGTCTGGGCTCTCCAGTTGACACTTGCGCGCTGAGCATGGACAAAGTTAATGGGAACCATCTGGCGCTGGGAGGGAGCAGTGGGATGGTTACCTCAGCTGCGTGAAAAGAGCAGGCTGTTGCAGTAGGGTGCCGGGGTGTTGGCGTGTCTGCAGCATGGGGTGGAAGGGTTGGGAGCAGTGGCTGAAGAGGGCACCCATGGAAGTGGGATGTGGGTGCTGAAAACCCCCTGGGCACGGGACAGTGCTGCCGAGCCCCAGGCACAGCCTGGGAGCCTCCTGGCGTTGGGCTGTGCTTTCACTTGGCTAAGGCAGGCAGCCAGCAGTTGTGTAGGGGTGCTTAAGTATGTATTTGCACATATGCTTTCTTGACAACTCTTTTTTTTTTTTTTTTTTTTTGCTTTTGTAGTGTAATTGGCAACCTCTAATCTTCCAGTCCCATAGAGGTGTAAACTTGATCTCTTAACCCCACAGAGGTAGTAGTGTTGAGGTGGACCTGCTGGACCACCTGGACTTTTTTTGCTATTAGAGTATTGTCTTCTGTAGGCAAAAAAAACATTTCTTTACCTGTTGAATTTTTTAAAAAATAAAATAACACAATGTTAAATCCAGTTTACTTTTCCACGTTACTTAATTTTCCATTTCTCCTAGAGTGGACAATGAAAGCAAATGTAGATTTGTGTCACTTGAGGCCTCTGGGTCTTACAGCAATCCAGCAGATCACTAGGTATCTTGTGTTGGGTTTTTTTTTTTTAGTTGTCCATTTAGAAGCAGTAGTTACGCTGCAATTTCTAAACAAAACTTGGAAATATCTCTGTTTTACTTAAATCCCGTAAAACCCTTTTTTTCCCCTTTAAACAAAATTAAATTTGGCCCAAATCTAAACTGCTCCTGTGCCCTTAAAACGTATTTGTATAATTATAGATGGAAAAGGCAGGGCAGTATTTTTTCTTTTTGGAGTGCCTGATAATATGGTGTCATCAGCTCAGACATGGTACTCCACACAACCTGGTTTGCATGGTAACCAACACCATACTTCTGGCTGAGGCTAAAATGGCCTCAGAGGTGTTTTTTGTTGTCACCCTCCAGGATGGGACGGTTCACTCACATTCTTGCTTTGTATCTGTGAGAGGTGGGCTTCAAATACATGCTTGCCATGTCCAACACTGCTGGTGATCGTGGTGGTGGTGTCTCACAGCCAAGGGAGAGGGTTTGGTTTGGCCCTGGCAGGGGAGGGTCCCCAAAAGTCTTCCCTGGCACCTCTCTGTCGTCCCAAGGTCGCTTGTGGCAAAGCTTGGTGGAGGAGGGAGAAACCTCAGGAAGGCTCAGCTTGGTCATGGTGCTGAACTGGAGGTGAGGGGGCGGCGGCACCAGGGCCACTATCAAAACAGAGGGTGCTGCCGCCTCCACCGAGTCCCTTTGCTGCGCTTAGAAGAGCCTAAGCTGACAACGCAAATGCCAAATAGTCCTCCTGCACTGCAAAACGGCAAAGTTGAGGATAATTTGGAGATGCCTTGCGGTACTTGGGAGAGCTGTTGTAGAGTTTATGGCAGCAATTAAAAAGGAAAGCAAAGTCTTGAGAACATGAGGTTGGAAAGGTGGTTCTGACACACGAAAATCGGGTCTGGAGCCTTTTGATCACTTCTGTCACCCTGTGAGGGGAGGAAAGTGCTAAAATAGAGACAAGGAGTGGAAAAGAGCAGAAAGGATTCATAGTTTCAAGTAGTGCAGGTCATGAAGAAGATGTAATTAGTCCTGGCCTATTTAACCTGAAAGAAAAAGAAAGCTGTAAGTAAAGGGGGGGGCGGGGGGAAGAGGTAGACTATTAAGAAGACTTGACTTTTTTGGACTCAGTATCTCCAAGTAAAAGTAAGGTATAAAATCATTTTAGCCATCTGTGTGTTTTCTTTTATGGTAGAGTTAGCAGATGCGCAATGCACTGTGGAAGTAAATAATAAGGGTAGGCAGTTGGCATCAGTTATTTGAAGGGCTAGGCAGTATATTTTGAGAGAAAGAGAATATGCTAATACATCAACTAACTAGATTACAGGTGTTAAGGTGATGAGATCCTTAATTTAGAACTGCATTTCTTGCCTGAGGGTACACGGTGGTGTGGTGTGCTTCTGGCTGTTAATGTTCCTCTGCATAGTGGACACATCACCTGTGTTACAGTGGATGTATGTTCACCTCTCCCTCACTTTCTTCTCTTTTCCCCACGCAAACATGAGCCAGCTGGTTTGGGAGCTAGACCTAGCCGGCACTGAGAGTTTTACATTGGTTTTGGTTACCTGACTTGAAGTCCTTACTCCTGCTGCCAGGGACTGATGTCTTCTGTACTTAGGCATCTTTGAGCATAGTCACATGACCTGTTGGATCTGTGCCGTGGTAGCATGTGACAACAGAAGTTTATGAACTGGAAACTTGCTGCTAAAAGGACATCCGTTGAAACTAGAGGAAGGAAAATCAGGAAGGCAACTTTACTGTCCTGAGATTAGGAGGGTTGCTTTTGTGGTCTGGACTATTGCTTTATCATTAAATTACCTTTTTTCTCAGGGAAGAGATAGATCTCCTAACATCCTTCCTTCATAATGTGCCCATAAGAAATAATAACATGGTCATATTTTAGCTCTTCTTGCATGTTCAACGTTGTGAAGTGATTTGCTTTTGGTTTCTTCTATGCTTATAGAGACATTAATGATTTCTGAAGGAAAGCTTGCTCTAATTTGTAGACATTAAATTAGTAAGAATTTGGCTGCTGTCGCTGACGTAATTTCTTCTTTGTCTGACCTCATTCACCTGGCATTAAAATCATATTACTGAATCGCAATTTAAAAATTGCACCAGCTACTAGGGAGAACCTTTACTTTAAGTGTTTTGTTGGCTTGATCTAATCTGTATGTCTAATCTTAATGTCCACTGTGGGACTGGCTCCAGCTCTTCAGTGCTGACAAGTGCCTTTTAGCTTCGTTTATTTATTATGGGGAAAACAATTTAAAAGCTTAGTTATTAAAGCCACTTTTAAAAGGAGAAATTAATGAAAATGCCCAGTCTGAAGACGCAAGTTATACAACTTAATATCTAATCTTAAATAGCATTATTAAAGCCAAATATCCACCACTAAAATCACTTGAGGTTCATTTTTGTTACAAACCCAAGAAGAATGGCTTCTGACATAATACTTTGTAATGCGATGGCCAAAAAGTACTGCTCTGCCTATGGTGCACTTTGCAGGTTATGTGTAATCCAGATTTTATTAGCTTGCTTTGCCAGACTGCCTGCCCTTGCAGTAAGTGTCCCTTGTGCCTGGAGCCCGAACATGTTTGCAGCTATTCTTCCAAGACTAGGTATAAGGTTAGTCTGAGTTATTTGTGATCTGATTGCTGTGTAAATAGCAATATAAAACTAGATTGGACTGGAGTATGCAACAGCATTTGTACTGTTCTGCTCTTAAATGTCTGCTTTGCTCTGAAGTTATAAGGGGGTAACACTTACCTGAAAGTTTTTGATTCTAGAAAAACTGGGATATGATCTTAATTTGTCAATTAAAGCATACATGTTCTTACACAGCAAAAAAAGTTTTATAACTTTTTTTTTTTTTAGAATGCACTATACAATGTTGAATTCCTGAAGATTTGTTTTTCTTGATAACTGTGCTTAAGGGAAGAATTGGCAGCTGGTCAATGGTGGGGAAAAGAGAGTGCTGAATTAATGTTGTAAGAGGGGAAGAAGAATTTCATTAATTCCACAGATGATTTTACTTTTTGTTTGATTTGATTGCTTTCATGCTTTGATTTGCATTAGCATGCAAATATTTCTTCCTTGCTGTGCTCAGTGTTGAAAGAGATAAAATAAAGCAAATTACAAACAGAAGTGATAAAGACAAATCTTTTTCTTCCAAAGGAAAATGTAAATGTTACCAGTACAAGGAAAAAAAAAAGTATGCTTCTCAGAAAAGTGCAATGATCACAGAGTTTTGAATATTTAAAGATTAATTTTGTCATTACATCAAACTAGCTCAATCAGAGCAGGAAAAACACAGTATTGATAAATGGTGATGCCTCTGAGTGAGATATTTGAGATGGTATTATCACCAAAGTGTATTTATAGAGCTCCCAGGGGCTGTTCAATACTAGCACTGTGCAGGAGTGGTATCTTTTTGCCTCTTGGTCTGGCTTATTTTACCTGCCTTATTTCAACTTGTTGTTTATTTTTGAGTAGGAAATAAACCATCACTTCTGGGATTTTTGGAAATGAGGACTTTGACGTCCGTTCTGAAATACACTGGTATTTTGTTTTCTGGAAGGGGGGGAAGCGTAGAGAAATTAAAATATCAGATGGTGATCTAAAAAAAAGACTTCTTGTGTGGGGGAATTGCTTCATTTCTTCCTCATCTGTTGTTTTAAGTCCCAGTATCTGCCATTTTATTGTTGAGAGAAAATAATCTTTTTATTATTTTACAAAGGAAATGTTGCTTGTAAAATCTCTGTATGCACTACATCTCAGATCAGCCTGATCGATAACTTTTTACATATGTAGTAGTAGGAATTTGATGGCTTTACATCTAAAATTTAGTGTTTCTGATGTTAGAATGATACTACTCCATATAATTTTTTGAAGTGGCTTGCTGCCACATTTCCAGCTTAACAAAAAAAAAGGGGGTGTGTGTGGACCTTTTGCTTGAAGCCTGCTGGCAAGAAGGTGGATGAGAGGAGAGTGTGTGCATAAAGAGGGGTCACAGTCTGGAGGGAAAGCAGAAGGTGCAGAGGACATCATGCAATTAAAAGTTAGATCAGGCGATGTTAATGCACACAGTCCACATTTTCTTAAGTCAGGGTATATGAGTAGTCTCATTAATGTGAAACGGCCCCCTTAACGTGCTTGAAGTTAAAAGGATTTATAATTGTTTGTTGGATTATTCCCCAGCCCATCTTGCAAAAATATTGCTTCTAATAAATTCCTACTCCTTGATGCAAAAAAGAGGAAAGAAAATCTTTGAGCCACCTATTGTACCACCAGAAAAAGGAAATTATGAGACAGAAATTGGGACCCCTTCTATCGACAAATGCGGTCTCTTCCCTGAAGAGACTCCTCGGTGGAGTATTCTCCCCTTGAAGACCTGCCGTGGCTTCACCTCCCCTCGCCTTGCCACGTTCCTTGTTGCAATGCTCAGATGCCCTTTTCCCACCCTGCCGTATACAGATGTCTCCTTTGGACCTTCCCCCGCTTCCTTCTCTAAAGGATGAGCTGCTCTTGGCCTCTGCTCACGTTCTGCCTGGCACCTCCCGGCTGCCTCCAGTGCTTGCTGCCTGCCTTCCATTGTGCTGCGGGGAGTGGGTGCCTCTCGCCGTGCTCACTCGCCCCAGCAGGGCTCCCTCTGCCCGTCGCCTCATCCCCGCACTCCTTGGCTCCTGTTTTGCCACTGGCTTCGCCCCTCCGCATCAGCCGCTCGCCCCGGGCAGCCGCGTGGGGCGCGGGACTGACGAGGCTAGCGGCTCTCTTTGCCTTTGCGAAGACCGAAGACATGCAAGAGGCTGGATGGTTTCCCGTGTTTCTCATTCTTTCCTTGAATCCCTCTTTTTCAAATTTAAATGCTACATTTGCATTTACCAGCTCTTTTCATTTTCCTCCTGCTCTGATTTTTGTGGCTCTCCTGAAGCTGAAGCAGAGGACTGCAAACCCATTCAAGCTTTCTGACTGAGATCAAAATGGAGACACGAGGCCCAGGACCTCAGGAGCCGCACTAGGAAGTTTGTTTCTGTTTGGATAACTTACTAGAATGGCTCTTTAGAACTGATTTGAAGTTTAAAACAAGGGTCTGAGAAACTTCTGTTGAAAGCCTTGCAACTTCTTATGGTTACAGCCTGAGAATTGACTTTAAAGTATCCCAGAAGTGGAGCCATCTGGCTTGTTATTGGTATCTAGAGCGGTCACCAAAGACAGCTTTTGCTGTTTAACCTCTACAAAATGTTCCCTGCCCTTAATGAATGTCAGATGCCAACCTTAAATATGTAGATGATGACTCATGGGGAGAAGGAAATCATTGCAATAACGTTAACATTTTAGCTACTAATTTGTACTTTCCAAATGTTCATATTTACTGGAAGAGATTTAAGTTATTTCATTTTAACACAGTTAGATTTGTTCTTATGTCTAGGCACAAAAGAATCCTTAGGTTTCTGGCTTATCACATTTATTCTGTAAATTTTTTTCATTATAACAAACTTCTCTGAGCTTTTGAATACAAATACACTGAAGTACAGTGGCTTAACTTTTTTCTCTTTTTTTGCCTATGTAACTCGTTAGAGAAATGCATCTCTCATTCTTGATGGGGATACTATGCTTTGCAATAAGAATTGTACTTTGGCCCGCAACATAAAGATCTAGTCATGTATTGAATAAATGTATCACGACTACTGATGAAAACCTCCTCCCCTTCCACCTCCCCATGAAGTGCTGATGCTTTATCCTATGCCAATTGTCTCCTGGAAATGTTCTTTCTAAGCATAATTAAACAGCAGCCCAGCGATAGCCCGGGTTTTATTTTCATTACTGAGAGGAATGATGCTAACATGCTGCAGAATGTGTCTGGCAGAAAGTGCAGTGACTTTTCAGGATAAATTAGTCCTCTCCTTCTCCTATGGTATCATGTTTTTAGCTTAGAGCTCTGCTGGTCCAGCATAAGCATGTCCTTCCCTCAGTGCTTCTTGCCATCGCTGTCTCAGATTCATGGCCCAGCTCCTTCCCTCCCTCTTTTTGCTCTGCCTCTACTTTCACTTGGAAGTTTCTTCCAGAAGGACAGCTCATAAAATACTGGGTAGCCCTCTTTCCTTCTATGTTTTGTTCCCCTTTTTCTTTATTAAACAAAACAAGAAAATTCTTGCCTGCTGCCCTTCTCTAGGTTCTCCTTTCCCCTGGCTCCTGTACAAAATATAGCCAGGAAGGGACTTCCGATAGCTGTCAGGTTTTCAGACCAGTACCTCAAATTCAGGGAATGGCTCTTGTGAGCTTTGTATTTTCCTTAAAGCTCTCTTTTGGGGTGACATCCAGAGAAAAGCAGTGGCTGCTGGTTAGGGCTTGCTGGGTATCCATGGGCTTCTCTCGCCTGCCCTGCTGCATCCTGGGAACCACCTCTGCCTCTGTTGCAAGGCCTGCCTTGAAGCAGTGTTTGGGAGGGATGCAACTGCTGCTTCTTCGTGCAGTGACATACCTCCTCCTGATAATGAAAGTAATAAAACATTAACAGGCTCTTGCATGGGAGAGAATAGCATTTTGCAGTTATTAATCAAATCCAAACATCCTTACTTCCAACAGCAGGAGGTTGAGCTCTTGGACCCAGAGAAGAGAGAGATCTTTTCTGCACAGTCTTTGCAGCTTCTTCCATATGGTTTCCCCATCTGGGATGGTGTGCTTTGAGTCCAGTGATGATGATATTATTACTATCATCATTATCATCATCATCTAGAGATTTGAGAGAAGGACATTCCTCTCCCTTTAGGGGTAGGTTGTACTTGACACTGAGCTGAGGGACATCCTATCTCTTTTTGCGGGTCTCCCAGAAGGTAAGAGCTCAGCAGTGCCTAGTGGTCAGAGCAGCAGCAGTCAATGGGAGAACACCATAGGAGCACAAGACATTTAAGAAAACAATCCCAGTTTGCTGTTGGTTTTCCCAGGATCCTGACCCCAGAGATCCACAGGATCCTGGGTGATGTCTGGCCTCCTGCCCAGCAAAGCAAGCTCGTCTCTCTTAATAACAACCATCTGGGAGGACCACTGGGAGGGATTCCTGCTAGCTAATTATCAGCCTTCAGCATCGCCTCAGCCTTTTTCTGAGCTGACTATGGGAGTCAAAAGCAGCTGTAGAAGCAATTTTTGAAAATATTATATGTGAGAAGTTACTTCTGCCAAGTAAGCTGCATTTTGCCTGTTGAAGGCATTTTGCGTAATTTTTTTTGCTTTAACTTCATGCTGTGTGCTACAATTAAGTAACTTGTACTGAGCTGGTTTGGAAGTTTCTGTGATAAGACTACATCTGTGTATACTAAATAATAAATCAAATTCAGTAAGAATAGTTCTTTATTATATTAATTAACAAAAGATGCCTTTAGATTCATATACTTGAAAGTGATTAATACACAATGCAGAAATAAGTAATTTTCTGGTTTGTCCATTTGTTCACTTACAAGCAGTTTCTCTAATTCCATGTTGAAATGAGTTTTCCTGCCTAGCCTATATTGTAGCAAAATATGTAACATATCAAGAGAAAATGTAAACAAATAATCAGTTCATAGGGTAAGACCCACTGATGTTTAGTTTCTAATGTGTTCCTTCCCCCTTCCCCCCTCTTTTTTTAAAGTTTATGTAAAGCAATGCGTGGCAGAGAGATCAGAGCCCTTTATTCCCTTCTGAATCATCCCCCTTGCCCCAAATTTATAAAACACACGCAGGGTCCACTGGAGGCTTTGGCAGTTACATTAGCAGAGGTATGGCTCAGGTTTCTGCGTTGTGTTTGACAGATGTCGCCTACGGTGGCTGCGGAGGAGAGTCGGGGGTCAGTGGCCCTGGCTATCCTTGCTAAAGGGTGGAGGGAGGTAGGGATGCTTTAGAAATGCGAAGCGAGTCCCAGGCTGGCGGCTTTGCAGGGGAAGGAAGCTGCTTTTATTAAATTCTGCAAACACTGCAGCAAGTCGACAAAGTCTCTGGAGCTTGGTAAGTTGTTCTAAAAACTGTTTAACCCTTTACTGTGAATATTTGGTATAAATATAGGTGTTTGGATGAAAACAAGGCAGCGATCTGTATGCATTTTGTTCCTGCTTTAGGCTCCCCAGGATTAGGGGTTTTGCTCTCTTTCCTCTCTTAGAAATAGTCACCCACCCTCTTTGCAAGTGTAAATTGCTCTCCTGTAATGAGATCAATGGTCCTTCGCCGATTTACAGTAGTAGAGAATAATTTGGCTCATTACACGTTTGATGAGGTATGATCTGGAAGGCTATCTTTGCATGGACGGATAGTAAAATAAACATTAAGGACTAATAAAAAAATGTCATATCCTCCACCACTGTGTTCTGGCTGTATATATAGGGATATGTCATTGCATATGACTGGAGCAAAAATATCTGTGGGTCAGCTCCATGGGTCGCCCAAATGGAGGCTTTTCTCTTCTTCCTACTTCTGTTGTGCTGAAGTCTGTTTTGTCAGCCAAGGTGGCGAGAGGCTCAGGTTTAATCTTGGGTTTAGCACATGTCCTGGCAAAGTTCAGCTGCTCTTTACACAGGCATAACTGGTTGGGGTTTTTTTCTAATGGAAACACAAATCTCAATGAACTCTCTTACAGTGGTACCAGGCTGATGTTAAGGGTGGAGGTTTAGAACCGTAATTGCAATTTAAAATAAAACTAATCACCTCAAAATTAGTTGTTCCTGCAGTTTAGTTGAGTAAGTAATCAATCACCCTTTGACAGCCAGCTGGCTACAGGCAAAGCTTTCACATTCCTCCAGTTTCAGTGCAGATCCTCAAAACCTCTACCACCGTGACAGCTTTGGTGACTGGCTTGGGCTGCCTGACACTGTTGATCATTTGAGAAAAAGTTAAATGTGCTTTCTTAATTTATTTTTTTCCCAAAGAAAATATGTTGCAATGATATTTTTCTGCAGTATTGATAAACTATATACATTCCATCCCTGGTGGTGTGAATTCTGGAAAGGGAATTAGGAGACTAAGGTAAAAAGTTGATTGCAAGATGTGAGGAGTGTACTTTAAAAGTAGTAACATAAATTATGTGGAGGTCTTCTTCTGTAGTCTGTTTTAAGAGTCAAATTATTTTTGTTTCTCAATATTATACATATCTCAAATTAGTAATGATTTAATATAGGAAAGTGATTTTTGCCAAAAGGCTGTTATTAAGACTTCTGTGAAAAGTAAAAATGAAAGAGTTCTGCTGCTGGCTGTCCTTACTGTATGTTCTTTTCCAACTACTCTTATTTTATACAAATATTCCCCCTCCCTTTATGTAACATTATTATGAGTTAGATGATGTTATATATCTGGTTCATTCATATCTTGCATGTAGACTTTTCTGGACTGACTTATTGCTCTGTACAATACATGTGATGTTTTTACCAAACATGTTAAGAGCAATGGGCAGAAAATGTCTAAAGGGATCACCTAGACCTTATAAATTTCCTCTGTTTAGTGTGAAAATATGGAGTGCTTTGAGTTTTTCACCCCATAGGTGTGTCTAGTGAGTAGGGTTGTGTTATCTCTCTTCATAGTAATGGCAGAGCTCTTTTTTTTTTTTCTTTCTTTCTTTTCTTTTTTTAATAGAGAAGAACTAAATCATGCTTATAATGCTAGAAGGCAACGTATTTTACACACTTTGGGGGTTAGGATGCACTCAGGAAAACAAAGATGGCTTTGAAGTGGAACAGTCCTCCAGCTTCCTACTCAAGGGGCTTGTGTTTAATTTCTAGGCTACAGTACTTCAAAATAACCCTTTTCCTCCCCTCAGTTAGTGCTGATGACCAGACTGGAGTGTTTCAGCTGCTCAGCGAGGCCTCCTTGCCATGAATCAGAGATGTATTTTCTGGTGGCAGTAACCACCGATGAAATATCTGCGATGGCACGGCAGCCCTTCAGGGCCCGGGGCTGCACGCTACGGATGCTTCGTTTTATTTATCCACCAGCTGCTTTGAAATGGGTCGTAACAGCGCTGGAGTCTGTGCCACAGAGCGGGTGCCTGGGCTACAGGAGTGATAATGTATGAACCTGCAGTGCTTCACATCCAACAGCGATGTCTCTGTAAATCAGAAACATTAAGTTGCTCAAAATGTACTGTATTTTGAGTGATTACATGGCTTCATCTGAGGTGGGTTGCAGAAGATGCCTCTCGTCCACTGACACCAAAACCCTTCTCTAGTGTGTGGCCACGATGCTTGTGAGTAACACATTTGCAAAAATGGAAGAGGCCCTTCTTGTGTGACAACCAGTGTGGGTCAGCTCCAGCCATGGGTTGCCCCAGGACTTCCTAAAGTAGGTGGGAGCCTCGTGGGCTGTCTGGCACTTGCAGAGGTTTTTCATTTATGCCATAAATTTCAGTCATTGGGCAGGACCTTCTTTTGCTGTGCATTGTACCAGTTTCAAAATAGAGTGGGAAATTAAGGGTTGTGGGGTTTTTTTGCCCCCAAGGGAGAGGCCATATTCCACTGGGAAGTGGCAGCAAAGGTTTTCAGACCTTTTTTTGGTTTTCATGGCAGTTGCAACTGGACTACCATGTACAACCTTTTTTCTCTTATTATTATTTTATATTCTACCTAAATGCCGCCTCCTATTGCGGATAGTGATGGGTGAAGTAAATGCAGATCAGCCAGGACAAATAAGCCCTTGAGTGTATGTTTTTTGGGTTTTTTTTGGGGGGGGGGTTTAGTATGCTTCACTTTAACACAAATCTCATTCATTTGCTTTGCAAGTACACAAATAGAAAAGCTTGTTCCAAGTTTTGCAGGAGGTTCGTAACTCATGTGAATCAGCATCCCAGTACAGCCCCTTTGACCTTGGCAGCATGCTCAGGTAGCACCCAAGCACAGTGATGATAGCAGTCTGAAGGAGGAAGGATTTGGGACACTGAAGGGATTTTTTTGTGGTACATTCTCGGAGCAGCTCTCATGGGGCTGGAGCTTCAGTACCTTCTCTGCTGTCACGTATGACTGGAGGGGGAAAGAGCTCTTGGATAAGGTGCTCCCTAAGCATGGTGCTTTTGGAGGTTAAACCTATTACCTTGAATTATTCTCAGAAGTTACCCAACAGCTAATGTGAATCTTCCTTATCTTTGGTGATAAGTGGTGTGATCTGAAATTTCACATGATAATTGTGTGGCTGTGTTTCTTCTTGTTCCCAAAAGCTTCCTAAGCCAAGGCTGCACTCAGAGCACACTGTAATCCTCCAGTCTTGAAGTTCATCAGCCATTCTGGGCACCTACAGCTTAAAACTATCATGGTGCTGCTCTTCCCAAGTACAGCTGAAAACATAAAATTACCTTATAGGAGAACATGCAGAATAATTTTGTGAAGTGAATAAGCAGGATGTTAAACTTACTAAAGAAGTTTCCTAGGTCCATGGTCTTTATGTTGCCTAAAGATGGTATTTTCAAAATCTTTTATGAGAACGTGTTTTTTTTTTATTTTACATGTCTTTAATTTCATGCTGTTTAAGATTTCACAAGTGAATATGCTCTGCTTCTGTGGAAAAAAGTAATATAAGCTCCAGATGTGATTTCATTCTCTGCAAAGGTAAATTTAAACCTAGTGATTCCTTACAGGCTTTGAATCAGCCATTCTTCATTTCTTTTTTTTTTTTTTTCTTAATACCTAGTGGATGAATTACAAAAGTAATTCAAACTTTGCTTTCTAGTTCTTTTCCTTTTCTACTGGCAGCTGGCAATTCTTTGGCTGTGATGCATATCAAATCACAACACACTGAGGCTTCTCAGAAACAGGCATGCAAAGCTCTTGTGTTGTGATCTTCCTCAGGGTTTACACCTTTGGGTTGAGAATATGCTGATTGAATATGAAGTCATTGAGGACTGTTGATCTGAGAAGCCTTAGAAAACTTCAGTTTCGTTATTTTAAAAAAAATAAATTACCCCCACCACCACCCCTAACAGATTGCTCAGAAAGTCATTACTCTCTTGCTGCTTTTTATGCCCTTTGCACAACCTTTCAGAATCATTTGCTTTAGAAAATTGAACGATGAAACAGTCTTGACAAAATCACATTCAAGGCTCGAATAACAAAGGGTACGATTGTAATGTTCCTGCTGCTAATGAAATGTAATTTAACAAGCCAGTTCAATAATTTGCTTCTAAACCCCAGAGTAAAGTTTCATTCAGTGGCTGTCAAATTTAAGATACCCCAAGCCTTGCAGATGAAGCAAAGACCATGTTTATAGCCCATTTACACTGGGAGCCAGACTGTCAATGTGGAGCCCTGCCAGCTTGGGCCAGATGAGAATCTGGTTCCATATAGAAAGCATGAGATCTGTGGGTTTTGCAACTATTTTTTGACCCTGACATCCAATCCAGTAACCACAGCTGTAGCTGAGGTGCTAACAAATAGCGATTTTTATTTTTCTTTTTTTGCACAGTAGAAACATGTGTCAAGCATGGACAATGAGGTTCATGTGCTGTTACTTGTGTGTTCAGGGAGGCTGGGCAGCCTTCCTCACCTTGCTTTAGCAGATGGCTAGATATCATGTGCAATCACACCAACCCTTCCCTGGACAGTAGCACATGGAGCTTGAATGCTTTGGGAAGGGCCAGAGGATGAGGAGGAAGCAAGGCTGGCCAAAGCAGGTACACAGGGACAAGGTTAAAGTATTTTGTCTGACGACCAGCAAAACTGCAATGCCCTTTGTGTGGGCAGGTGATTATGTCCAGGCAGAGATCACCAGCAACTATTTTAGTGTGGGGCTGCACACTAACCTTTCTGAGGGAGAAGCCAGCCACGTCACTTACTGGTTCAATTAAATATTGTAGGAACTTAGATGGCAGTTAGCATCCTAGCATCAGTACTTTGCTTTCGTGGTGATGGATGAAGTGATTTACCTTCCATGAACTTTTTATTTGAGAAACAATTCTCTCTCCATTGTGGGCAAAATGTCATTAAACAGGATTCTCCGAGGTATGAGTCAGCTAAATCTATTCCTTTCTCCAGCTTCCTGCTTTTTCTTCATCTTTCATGTCTAATATTAATTTGATTCTTTTGGAGACAGCCATTTTAATTGATTAAGTAGACCCAAAAGGTTGGTGATATGTTGCCAACATTTTTAACAATATGTTCCCTCAAAAAATCATCCATCAGCTTCGTGCTCTTTTCAGAGGAGGGGGAAAAAAGAAACCTATCAATTCTACATCCTTCACCTCATTCCCCAAAAGATCAATCATTCCTCCTTGTTGCACGTCTGGTTTAGTACTCCCTAGCTTGCATTGATTTTTGCGTGCCTTCATGTGAGGGTAGTTAATGTTCCCAGAAGCAATGCTGGAAGAAATGTATCCTATTCCTTCTGCAGGACGGTGGTTTGGGGAGCTTTTCTAATGAAGGCTTCAGGAGCAGAGTTTGCACTGCATTACTTTGGGCTGCCTTTGAAAGCAGTGAATGCTTATCAGCTCTCTGACTGAGCAGCAGACGGCTCAATCCTAGGTTTGGACATGAGCTGTTAAGATGTGTGCCAGGATTCAGGTCTAGATGGGTGGACCTGCCAGGTGACATTATGCTCTAAAGACTTTTTTCCCTTGTTAAGTGTAAGTGATTTCCATTCACTGTTATAGTGCCATGTGAAGGATTGAATTTTTGAGGAGTTAGGAAGGGAGAACCACAAAAAGCTGCATTAGTGGACTAGGAGGGAACCTTGTGAAGCTTAGCAAAGAAAAAATGCAGAGTACTGCACCTAGGAGGGAATAAACCTAAGCAACAGCACAGGCTGGGGGACGGCTACCTTAGTAACAGCTCTGCAGGAAAGGACCTACAAGTCCTTTCGGTGGACAAGCTGAACCTAAGTCAGCAGTGTGCTTTTGCAGCAATGAAGGCGAACCACAGGCAGAGATCACAGAATTGTTTAGGTTAGAGAAGACCCTTAAGGTCATTGAGTCCAACCATAAACCTAACACTGCCAAGTCTACCACTAAACAATGTTGTGATTAAAAAGAGCATGGATGGCATGTCAAGAGGAGTCCCCCCTACTCAGCAATGGACAGGCTGCACCTGGAATCCTGTGCCCAGTGTTGGGTCCCCCTTCCATGGAAAAAAGACTTTCAGTTTTAGAATGAAGATTATCAAGATAGCAAGGAGGCTGAAGGACAGAATGATGGACCAAGAGAGGAAGGAGTGTGGCTCTATTTATCTTGGAGAAGAAAAAATTAAAGGGCGATCTTATGAATGACTTATAGGTGGATCAGACTCATCTTGAAAGTGCATGGTAGCAAGGGGAATTCCTGCTAGGTGTAAATAAACAAATTTCACAGTAAGAATGATCAAATATCAACACAGGTTGCCCAGAGGGTATGCAGACTTTTCATCCTTGAAGGTACTTAAAACTTGACAGAACAAACGCTCAAGCAACCTGATCTAACTTTGAAGTTAACCCTGCTTTCAGCAAGGAGATAGGACTTGATGGCCTTCAGAGGCCATTTCCAGCCTGAATTATTCAACCACACAAATAAAATCCTATGCTTTGTAAACTTTTTTTGGTTTTTAGCAGGAATGACAACTGGTCTGGTTTTTCTCATGGGAAGTATTTTTCCACCCATAATTATTCCCAATTTGAAACACTTATGCTAACCATTTTATCCAAAAGGAGTGTGTGCCTCACCTGGAGTGGAAGAGAAGGGATTTGTTTTTTCCCCAAGTCAAAATTATCTTAACCTTGTTTTCAGGAATGAAAGGATAATATATTGTTTCAATCTGTATGCAAATATTTTGACAGTCTTTTCTCAAAAATTCTATTGCTCCCATGCTTTCAGGCAAAACCTGTTAGCCTGCAGGGTGCAGGGCTTCTTGGCAAGGCTATGCTGAGTGAAATACTGCATGAAAGCTTCATGTTCAATAAGGATTTGAACTAGTTGAAAAGACTAGGGCTGGATGGATGGAAAGCCTCAGAGTGGAGAATATGACAAGGATCAGAATATGGGGGAAAAGAAGGGAGCAGAACAGAAAGAAGTCAGTGGAAGGGACGGGAGAGTGGTATCTTTGCTTTGTCCTGGATAGGACTCGTTCAGTAGTGTGCTTGGAAGCCAGCCAGCCTCCCATTTACTTGTTGCAGATGGGCTGTGATAAATGGGGCAAAGCAATGCAGGTGATGAAGTAGCAGACTGGACTTGACTGATCATTCAGTCCTATCCATTGCCGCAGAGCTCTCTAGCGATGCTGTGTCAGTTTATCTGAATTTTCCCTCTTCTGAGGTTTGCCCTGAGATTTGAGAATCATGGTGCAAAAATGATGAGCTGTACCTGAAAAGTATTGGGATTGTGCTAGAAGATGCCAAGTGCTATAAGCACTCTTTCCTGGGTGGCACAAGTTGGGCATCCCAAACTGATGGATGCTTTTGACTTTAATGTATGTGGCTCCGTCTGCTGTGTAAAATGGTGGCAGAGGAGATGGTTATTATTGGTGTTAATGGCTATTCTTGCAGTGCTCGTTTATCAGTGTTAAGCACTACAGCAAAACATGTGAGGAAATTGATAGTTCTGTCTTCATAGCTCAATTCCTTAAATACTATTCACCCTTTACACTGGATAAGGCAGCAGTTTCTTCCTGGCAAAAAAAAAAAAAAAGGTGGGGGAGTTGGAAATAGTGCATCAGTAGAAGGCAGCTTCTGGTATTTCTGAAGTACTGACATCTGTAATATTAATGTTAGTTTAATATATTCTGTTGGGTAATTTTACCTATAAAATTGTAGTCCTATTTCAGTTTTGTCTATTTTCTATTGTAAAAGTTGGCCCTAGTGGCATGTTCCTCTGAAGTTTGTCAATCTGTTTACATCCTCAAAGTTATCTGTGTAAAAGGAGAGGGCCACAGATGTCTTTGCCCTGTCCAGTTCACTCAAAGGAAAAATGGTCTTTCAGAGACCTAGTGGGCCTTTCTGCTGCATTGGCTTCCACCATCCCGTTCACCCTGCCAATAGCAAATATGTATTTCTTCTCCATTTTGGCTCCTGCTTATGATACTGTTAGAACCTTTATTTTTAGAGTTGCTATCTTTTCTCCTGCTGCCATATCTGTCTGCAGAGTATTGCACTCCTGCCAAGTTATACTTGCTCTAGACACAACATAAACAAATTACATGTAAGAAATGTGAAGTTGCTTGGATCACTGTGAAAAGTGGTTTTGGTTTTAAAATAATTTCACTTTAGCCCTATGCTAATCTTAAACCTGGCTGTCTAAAGCAAGGGTTATCTGTTGTTGATATGTTCCAGGTGTAGCATGCGTTAGCTCTTATCACTGCCTGGAGTTCTGAGACGCTACAGGATAAGAATTAATAACGTTACTTATGTTCATCAATAGATAAAGCTTTCTTGTTTTCAAACTGACAACTGAAAATGATCACTTGAACAGTTAAATAAATTGGGGTGGGGGAAAAAAAAAAGAAGATAGGAGAAAAATATTTATCTTTCTTTAAAAAAGATGTCCCAAATAGTAGACGGTACTGAGGACAGAAAAGATTTTATTCAGTGTCCTTTGAGGTCTGTCTTCAGCTCAAGTACATTAGTTCTCTGATTATTAAGATTATTGTGCAAACCACAAGAAAAACTTAGGCATGTTCTGAGAAAGTAAAATACTTGTTCTTGAGAACACATTACTTTGATGCTAAGAAAAGAAAAAAGAAAGAAAAAAAATGCAAACAACTTTGGCTAGTGTTAGTTCAGAAAACACCTGTTTTCAGTTAGCTCAGAAGAGTAAATACTTTGAGGCTGAACTTCAATAACATGTGTTACTCGAACATTACATTGATGACTTTTTTTTTTAACTTGCGGACGAGTCGCAGAAACAGAACTGAATCGGTTATTTGGATGGGTCCTGGTATCTGATCCAGTGCTGGTGCAGAAGGTTGTAGCTGCACTTCACAGCTATTATGGCAACAGAGACCCACTGAAAAACAATTTTTAAGGCTGGTTTTGGAAGAGACATGTAAATGTTACGAAAACACATATACAGTTGAGTTTGAAAAAAAACTTTCATTGAGAGACACAGAAGTAGTTGAATATAATGCAAATGTGAATTTTATTCCTGCTTCTCTTCTGTGTCATGTTGGACTGCCCAGTCGTATCTGGTGGGACTAAAATGGGTTTGACTCTCACTTACCGAGATAGTGTTCTGCAGTTGGGAGATAAACAAAGTGCCACAATCAATGATGAAGGGAAGGAATTTCATTAATTAATTGCAAAGCAAGGTACAGATAAGCCCTAGTCTAGAGGACCCTGGCTCTTGAGGAGGCATAGAGCTGCACAGTTCATGGGTGACATTCTTCTCTAGGATTCATTAGAATAAAACAAGCTCTAGAGAAGAGGTCCCAAACTGTTCTGATGCTGAGTGAGTGAGCCCAAGAAAATGTTATGTTACCCTTGACAATATCTGGAGCATTGTCTTGCAGTGATTTAAAGCAAAACAAAACAAAGGTTTATGTGGCCATTTGTATGAATCTGTGAATATTGGCAGTGTTTTTGCTGGCCTGAATAACTTGCAGACTCATTTCTGAACCTCCTGGCAAAGCAGCCCTGGGGCTGTAGGGGCTGTGCCCCGCTTTCCTATCCCCTTTGCTTAGGGGCTGGTGGCAGCTCTTACCCTGCCTGCACCCAGCCCACATCCCTATGTGCAAGCCTGCCGCCTCCACCCTGCAGAAAGGATTATCTGTGTGCCTTCTCTCTATGGCAGGGGACAAAAATTTAAGCTTGGGAAAAAGAAATACTCCAGACTGTGCATTTTGCAAGTTCTCCTCTGCAGGAGAGGATTGGTGTGGCAGGATCAGTGGAAGCTCTGGCCGTTCTGCATCTGCTTGTTGTATGCCTAGGTAAGATATAGTTGTGGAGCAGCCTACTTAATAATATTCATCATAGTTTGAGAAAAACGTGGGTATTAAAGAGAGAAAGACAGGGTTGTGTTATGGCCTGGTTGTGCTCTTGTAGCACCCATTTAAATTCCCATTTATATTTTGCTAATACACTCGTCTTCTTTTTGCATCAGAGCTATTTTAATTGAATTTACTTGTTCTGCCTGCCGTTTAGCTGCGAGCTGCCCTGAGTAAAACCTGTTTCATGCAATAACAAACCAAGCTGTTTCACTAAATTTCCGGCATTAAAAGCAGCTGACCTTCATGCACTGCTGGGGAAAGGAGAGATCTAGTGGGTCTAATGCTGAGCGCCACACGCAAAACCAACTTGCGCACATAACTTGGATGAGAAATTATTGTAATTGCTCTAACTACCCATATTAAATACAGTTGCTGTCTTTTCCATGTAAGTGTGTGTGTGTGTAATTTTCAAATATTGACTGCATTTGGAATTGAATTACCAAATGGGCTGTAATCATATGCTAGAATATGTTTGGGATGAGTATGTATTTTGTAATAGTTTGTTAATAGGCATAACAGCCATTTCTCTTGAATGTGCTTCTTTCATTTATTTAAAAGAAAAACAGAGGTATTGTTTCTTGAAATTCTTCAATGAATACAGCATTACTACTGTTGGGTAAAACGCAAATAAAGGGATGGACTCAGAATTTAATTTCCCATAATACACATATATGCAACTGTACAGCTATTAAAATTATCTTTCTAGTTTGTAAAACAGAGCAGTCGGTCAGTGCACTGTATCTCTTTGACACTGATTTCTATTTCTGTTGGATTTGTTGGGACAACTGCTTGACTACCAGGAATACCAGACTGCACAGGTCAGGGACACCCTAGCATCATTAAACTGATGAATTTTACCACCCTTTTCAATGGTCCAGGACTTTACCCACTGAAGTGTTGAAATTAGATCTGTCTGTTGCAGGGGGAAGTATCATGTTTGCTTATGCAAAACTACTATGGCAGATATTATAGATATAACTGATTTTTTTTTTTTCATCCTCTGCTGTACTCTTTGGGGCTCCTGATAGTCTGTTTCAGGCTCTTGTTGAGTGAATGATAAGATTTTCAAACAGAGGTTTAGAAAGTCTCTGTTGCTTCTCAATGGTTTGGTTGGAAAAGAACATGTCAAGATAAGGCCTTTCAGTAGCACCAATGAATAAGCTATGTGCAAAAAGGCAGAGAGGCTGCTTATTCGTGTGTTTTATAATGCTGCTTTAATTCTTAGTTTCATAAACAGCACAACTGTTCAGGCAGAGAAATGGTCTTGTGAAACCTGATATAATTGTCAGATGGTACCTGAGAGCAGAAGATGCTTTAGGAAATAGGTATGGAGGAGGGAGGGCTGCTTCTCCCTGCTCCCTCCTTTACTCTTGACAATGCGCTCCACTTCAGTGCAGCTTTCAAGTCAGATTTTAAACCTGTTCAGGTTTAACCAAACTGCTTGGTCTGGCTCTGGTTGTGAAAAACCTTCTATTGCTTATAATAACTTGAGGATAGCACCTCCTAAAATCGTTTACTAGAAAACGTAATAGATGTTAAAATAGGTTGGCGCGTTCTCAGTGTAATGATGAACTCTTGGACAAAATGTCTTGATTTTTTTTTTCCTTATTCTCATGCACGTGATTAGTTTGAGTTTCTTTTATGCTAGAAAGTAAACTTTATTGCAGTACAATGAAGACCACAAAAAGTAAAGAAAATTAGAGTTTATAGAGATATAAGAAGCCTGGATAAGAGCAGGTCCAAATAGTTCATACTGGTTGTCCACTGGGGAGTCTGAGTTATGCAATGCTGGGTTGCTCTTATAACTAAAAATTTTTAAAAAGTTTTTTGTGAGTTGAGAAATGTCACATAACACAGTTCATACCACCTCTCCTTTCCATGTTTAATTTTCTTATTCTAGTAGCAGACTGTTACAACACTCTGCTTCCCTTCCACAAGTTACGTTACTGCTCTTTGGAGCCATGAGGCTTAAGCAAAACCAGGAGATGTAAAGATGTGGGTGGGAGAAAGAAGGGGGAATTGAAACTCTCAGAAAGACCTGGTAGTTTTTATTTCCCAAAGTATATGCATATAAAGAGAACCTGCTATAGAAACAGGTATAGGAACATCGGAAATCTGGGGAAGAGAATAAACAATACAGTTCAGAATTGTATTACTGCTGTATCGTAATGCTTTCAAAACGGTTTTTTCTGATAAGAATTTTAGGCTGGTTTTAGTCTGCTCTGCTAGTAGGTATTTGCAGCTCATCTATTCCACAGAACCTAGGTTTCTCGGGTCGTATTTATTATTGGTCCTTCATAATGAGCCAGGTTGACCACATCCTGATACTTAAAATACAGGCTTCCTGAGATGTCATCCTGGTATCATCAGGAGTCACGTTCAGGCATGTGTTTGCCCAAGACACGGGCTGTGTTCTTCATCTCTCCAGCCCTCTTGCTGTTGAGCGTGGCAGTTGCAGAGATGAGTTCCCACCACAGGTCTCCAGCTTGGTGGCCCAGAATATGGAGATGCTCCGTGGGCTTGTCCAAGCTCAACATCGGCTGTGCAGTTGCGAGCAGCTCTTGTTTCTCTCTCACCTTCCGCTTCAAATGTGTCATCTCTGTGCATACAGTGTACAGTTGTTCCCAGTATGTAAAACTCTCAAATATTTGGGATTGCCTAAGTATAGCTATAACTACTTTCTGTGGGCTAAGGAAATTGTACCCAAAACATTCCTTATCCTTAACTTAGTAAGTTTCATACTTGGTAAACAACTGCTCTAGGTGTTTCAGAAGTTTCCTTATTTTCATCACTTTTTCTTTTGTAAATAAGGAAAAACAAACAACTCTTTTATTTTCCTTCCAGAAATCTTAGTTTTGTTTTCAGGTAATTTATGCAACTAAACTTTTCATGATCTGGAGTATGGAGTCTCAAGACACATTTTGAACAGAGTATCTTTCTTTGGTAGTGGTTTTATTCCTTCAGCTAATGCCGTGCAGGCCAATGTATTTTGAAGTTTTTGTTTAACGAAGCAAAGTGATATAAACACATATTTCTTTTAGAGAGAGTTACTTCATCCATATTTTACATCAGAAATGTTTACACTGAAAATTAGTGAAGATTGAACAGGGTACCATGAATTCTTGCCCTACCCCTTTGCATCCTAGCTTCTCCAAGTACCCATCGCTTTGCTTTTGATTTCAAGTCAGCCATCAGCTTGACCTGACTTTTTCTACACCAGGCTTACACAATGAAAGTGTTTTATAGGTTTCAGACACTAAAAAAGGTAACAACAAGTGATAAAGGGCGGTTGCTGTACTCCCGGTACAGAAGCTGAGGGTATTAAGGACCTAAAAGATAAGAAAATAAGATGTAACATGCTACATAATCTTACCATAATAGCTTGGTTTGCATGTACATAATGCATGATAACTGCTGTTTTATAGCAAATTTTCCAGACGTTGTAATTGCCTGTTGAACATTGCTCCGCTCTGCTAAAGTTCACTGACTGATGAATCCTGTACATACTTTAAACATGCCACATAATGCGATGTCTGGAAGTTGCAAAGTGAAAATTTTTATTTGATTAGTCTAATAAAATTGATAAATAATGGGGAACATAATTTTAGCTTTAAAGAGGCTTTGAAGAAGGTAAGTGAATAAAACAGCCACATTGTTGATGCAGCCTTTGCAAGAGGACTTAGGATTCACGTGCATTTCAAGATCCCAGTCAATTACAGAGAAACAAAATTTTGCTTTGCTTTAAGTTAATCATTGGGGAGTTTAACTTCATAAGTCCTTACTTTAATCATAATAGTGGACATATGTCAGAGTATTTGATGTCATGGGAGTTGTAGAGTATAGAAAATTTATGTCTCTCAAAGGGTAGTCTTTTTGTCATGTTATTCTAAGAAATGTTCTTTATAAAGTAGATTTAAAAACTTATTATTAATTCCTGCTTATTAAAAAAAGGGGGGGGGGGGAGCTGTGGAACCTAAACCAAAGCCTGCTGGTGAGGAATTTACTGATGACATGAAACACTTTTTCTTTGAAGCTCATTTCAGAGTGCTACACAGAGATGATCTTGCAGTCTGAAGGGTTTTAGTGCTCTTGTACCCTAAGAAATATGTCACCACAGTTGTGGTGGAAATTTGAGGCTGAGTTCTCCAAGAATAAGCTACTATATCTCCTGCCTTTTTGCTTGGGGGGAACATGAGAACAAGAACTCGGGTTTCATCATTCATCTGTATAATCACTTTCAGGTTCCTTCAAAGAGTGGCAGAATCCCCCAAAAAGTTAAATAAAGCAGGACTTCATATGCTTAATGCAGAGCAGAGTGTGGATGGTGAGGGGAAAGACATGGAGGCTCTAAATCACGAGACGCTGCTACAGCAGCTTTGCTTTTTGATTCAAATCCACCCTGCATAGTGGTAAGAGAAATAAAAAGCAGCGGTGGTGGTGTAGCCGTGGTGGTCTAGAAGAGTCTAGAGGCAATCCTTGCCTCTCTAAGGGAAGTGTTTTGCTTTGGTGTGAGTTCAGCCATCAAAAGTACTGCTTGGCCGTAGCGGGCAGGTACCCTGTTTGACTAATCAAAGTGTATATTGTGATAGACGATCAGCATGTGCAGTGTTGCCTGTCAGCATGCATATAGCTACTGCATATGCTCTCTATTGCCTGACAAAAATACCTAAAGGATTATTTGGCATGCTGGGCTTGGTGGTGGTAAGCATGAACTGTAGAGGACAAGGAGCAGTAATAAAATCTTAGGAACACAACCTTTCCTGTACTTAATTTTCTTCTTTCCACCTTTTCTCCCCAAAATGTGAAAGGAACATAGGAGAGCAACTCATTGAAGTCATCCGAACCCTCTGAAGGCTGTGTTATGAGTTCATTTATCTGGCTTGCTTACGTTTCTTTATAATTTCTTTCTTCCACTTAAAATAACTCTTAGACTATAGATTAGCTGCTGTATGAAAAGCAGTGAAATGGACCAAACCTCCACAAAAGGATTCAATACTGAAGTCAGAATTGGAGTGTTTGGGGACATTTTGTTCCAAACTAATTGATGAACAGAATTTTCTACAATTGCAGAGGAAACAACTGTGTGCTGCCTATTGTGTAAATGCAATGCTTCATATCAATGCCACCATGTTTTTCCTTTGAGAAGATGTTCATGGCTTTCATTATTTCTGCAGTTATGTGTCTTGTCAGGAGAAAACAATGTCTTAAAGTGAAAATACTCCTTTTTACAGCCTTATTGTATTTGTCTGGCACCTCAAGCGTCAGTGAAATTCCAAATACCATGAGCTCTGCTTACCTTTTTTAAGAACATTGATAGTTCATGGTATGTGTTAGGTGCAATGGCAATTGTAGATTTTTCCTAAGCAGCTTCATGGGTCAAGACACCAAAGCACAAAGTGATGCGGTTAGTCACCATGGTCTCATCAGAGTCCTGCAGGCAAGTTGGGAAACTGAGGACCAGCTCTGTTCATAAGCCCTGACCCTATATTAACATGATTTTTACCTCGCAACAGAGATTCCAGTCCTGCTTTTTCTGTTTGTTACTTTGTTTTGGGAGAAGAGCTAGCATTAAAATGTTGAAAAGTGTAGGTGTTTGGCTGCTCTGACTGATACATTAAAGAGGACCTTGGAAATAATTTGGCTGATGCTTGAGCAAAATGAGTTCAAATGTGGGGGAGAACGCAGCCTGGATCTCTTTGGTTTGCAGGCTTTTTGTAAATACAGGGGTTTTATGTTTTGTTTGTAACCACTGATATGTGCTTACCTTAAACTGTCACCAGTGGCACGGTGTTGGCCCCCAGATACACTGAATCAACGTTTGCTTGTTCCTTGATTTGGGCGAGGGATGGAAGGCAGTATGGATTTTTCAACCTGAATCTTTGTTTAGATTTCAGTTTCAACCTTGGGAACTCCAGCAGGCAAATGTTTCAGGTTTTTTTGGGTTTGGTTTGGTTTTTTGAGGTGATGGCAAGAATTGCTACATTTATTTTACTATGAAGAACAAATTGTGCACCCAGAAATTTTCTGGGAAAGAGGCAGAGCACCTCTTCTAAATGCAGGGTCCTTATGTAAGCTTGTTCTTTCCTATCAGCCTTTTTTCTGAGTAACTTTTTTGAAGCAGGCAAGCTGGCCTGATGCTTAAGGCATCGAGGATGTTGCTTGGCAACTTTGGGCCGTTTGTGCGTCTCTCCCAGAGCAGCCGGACAGATGTTCGCACACAGGCTTACTGGGAGCAACCTGGTGGCAACCGAGCAAACCCGATCCTAAAATTACTGGTTCAGGGCATGTGTGCTAAATTAAACATTTGCACTGTGAGAGGCTGTTCATGATACTTGTTATTTGCGAAGTGTAAAAAGCTTTTCAAAAGCGTGAGAGGCTGAGATGCCTTTCTTGGGTATTTTTCAGTGCCTAGGGGACAAATTATAGCATTTGTCATTTGGATGAGTGAAATTTGTTTAGTTTAAAGCTGTGAGTTGAAGATTAGGTTAGTTTGTTTTGTTTTGTTTGTTTGTTTCCCCCCCCCCTCGCTCTTTTAATGTAACAGTAACATTTTCATGCTATTAAGAGAATTACTCTTCAGAGATACAAACACAGATGCCCCCCCCCAGTGGTGTTTTGCAGGTCTGTGTCCAGTTAGCAATTAGCTGCGTTTCAGTTAGAAGGAAACCAGTGGAGTGTCACTGTCTGCTACTTTTCTATCCCAGGATACAATATACTGGACTGGGTGCACACAGGGCACCTGCCTTTAAGGTGTGCTAGTATATTTGCCAAGGGAAAAACATGAAGGGCCTGGATCGGTACTCCCTGATTTTACTCTCAGAGTACTGACAGTGAGAGCGAGTTGTGGAGGGAGTAAGCTGTCGAAGCAGAGGGAAGGGATGGGTTTCTCCTCACTACCTTCAACTCAGTTTTACTGGCAGTGTCCAATCAACTGAATGTGAGACTTAAACTGTAAACTGAATTAGAGCATCTTTTTAAAAGGCAGTGCATTCTGAAAGCGTCTGAGCAGCTATAAACATAAGGTGGAAGAGCTCCTGGTTGTGTGCATAGGCTGTTTGTTAGCCGGAGGTGGACTGGTCCCTGGGAGCCTGTTCAGGCAGGGGCTGAAGGTTAGGGATATAATTCTGAGCAGTTGCTCACATAAACAGAGGCTGGTGGCCAACAGCACAGTCTGATGCCAGCACAGGCTGGCGCGGCTGCCAGAAGAGGCGGCGGTGTGACTTTGCCGTCATCCCCGCTCCTCATGTCACACCACACCCCACACTTCTGAGTCTCATATTGATGAGATCTCATGTGGAATCGTGGTGAGGAACTGATCAGATTTATTGTCTCTCTTCCCTTTTTAGTTTTAACTCAGTGGGGGGGGTTGCCTGTTTCTTCCCATGACTTTAACAAATGCTTGTAGTGGCTTGGTGAAGGGGGCAGGATGGAATTGTGAAAGAGCAGCCAGGAAAAGGGGAGAAAGATGGAGACTTTTCTCCTGTTGGAAATGCGGATGTTTAACTGGCTGGGAAAGCATGGCAGACTGTGGGACAGGGACCGGCTGCAGGAGCAAGGGCTGGGCCTGGCTGGCTGGGCCTGGAGTGGCCAGGCACGGTGTGGACACAGACCTGTCTGTGTCCTTGGTTTATGAAGAGCAGCCACTTCGGCTGGCTGTTAAAACATTGTGCAGAGTAGGAAATAAGAGCAAGGGGAGGCAGTGTGCTGGGAACAAATATGCACTTTTCTAACTAGAGACAGAGTATATTTTTGAGTTTTGCTTACTGTTTTCTTCAGTAAGCATATCTGGTAGATCAAAACCACCAGTCTTTTTCCTTCTGTGAGTAAAGTTTACTTATTGTCAAACATCAGAACTGGGTTCTCTGCTCTTCTGGCACTCTGAGGGAATAAAAATGGAGAGGGATAGTTTGACAGGAAAGGTAGCCAAGGAACCTAAAATTCTTCTTTAGATATGCCAGGTCAGAAATGTTTTAATTCTAAGGAGTCCTTGGAACTAAAGTACTCTTTCAACCATTAAAGAAAACAAACTGTGACATCTTAGCATGCGTAACTGTAAGACAGTACAGTTATAGGATAAATAATGTTCATTCTTGAGCAGGACTTCTTACCTTTTCTTAATAACACTTTAGGATTGATAAGAATAAGCAGACTTATTCATTAAGAACCTACTAGTGCTTCCCTTAATTGCTATTAACCTTCATTAAGATGAGAGGTGAACTGTGTTGGGTGCTATGCAAACACTCATTAAAGTGCTTTCCCTCCCTGGTAAATCTTGCTGCTTACCAAGACAAATGATATAAAAGCAATTGGGGGCTGTGCCTATTAACCTGGCCACTGAGAGTTGTTTTATTATAGGTGCCATAAGGAAGAGGTATCTTTAAAAGAGATTTGTAGAAGGCAGTTACGATTCAGGATGACATTTCTATTTCTGATAGTACCTAGTAAATATGAGCGTTGACTCTCCTTTGAGTCAGTGAAGATTTTAGCTCAAGTTAAACTCCTGCTTAAATCCTTCTCTGAATTAGATGCTTCATGAGAAGAAGACCTAGAAGAACTAAAGATAGGTTTTTAACTACAATGCAAGACTGGGTTTAATGGCATCCAAAAAGGGGGAAGGAAGGTATCTGCTTTCCTGGTTAACAACCCACAAGCAGGGCAAAGCAGTGGGAATGAGGACAAAAAGCCAGAATTTCATGGTCTGAAATAAATAGACTCAGCAGAAGGCAGCCCAGTAAAGAAGAATGGTCTGTGTTGACCATCAGAGGTGGTTGCCATCTAGAAAGCTCTCAGTCCTAGAACTGCCAATAGAAAATGAGAGTTCTCCTTGCCTCCCTCATTGTTAGGCTGTTTAGGAATCCTACTTAAAATGAATTCATGTTAACTGCATGTTGCATATCTTCTGTATTTCATGTTTCTTATAGTCAGTGTATATTAAATCAGAGTACAGCTATACCATGTTAATGATTATGCATACACAAAATAAATTAAAAATGAAAAATGAAAACCTTAACCGAGATAAAAAAACTTCAGTTTATTACTCTATCTGAAAACTAATTCTCATCTATTTTGGGCACAGCCTCAGGTACCTCCGAAAGCATCTTCGATCCATAACATTCGGTTACCTTTGATTTATAATGGCGGCTGGAGAACTGCAGCAGGCGGTAATCACTTGATAATCCAGTTAATGCTCTCAGTCAGAAAGTAGCCACAGATATGTAAGTGGCAAAGATCAGTGCTGAATTAATTGCAGTAAATCTTCTATGGGCAGGATTTCAGTTGCAGAAGCACTGGGGCCAAATTTACTTATTGTTCCTTCAGTAGTCTTAAAATGGGGTGGATTTGGCACTCACTGGCAGAGTGATACTTATTTCAAACACCAGACCAAATAAATCCCTGCACTGAGGTCAATAAACCAGTGTCAGGAATAAATCTGACCTGCTGTGTCACTGAGTTGCACTAAGAGATACCTCACCTGAAGGTTTACTACCTAGATATTTGAAGGCAATGGGAATATTGGCCAATTAGAGGCCTGTGGGCATTATGTTTGCAGTGAGGGAAGACAGAAATAGAAGATTTGGTCTGATTTCTAAATCTTATCTTCATCTGCTGTCTCACAGTGATCACTCTTAATTATGAGAATTTTGTTTCATTGCCATGCAGAAAGCTAAGCTGCATGAGTCATGGGCAGAACAGTTTGCTTTTAATAAATGGAAGTGGATACGGTAATAATAATAAAAAAAAAAAATCAGTTTGACTCCAAACCCATCTACCCGTCTAGACAGATAGTGCCAAGCTCCTGTCTGCTAAGAAATATCTTCTTAATAATGCTGTAATAATGCTACTGTTTTATAGTACTTGCCATTTTTCAAAGTGCTGTACCCAGCTAATTCATCGTTGGCTGAGCTTGAGACGGTCTTTTGCTGAGTTTGATAGCATTTTTTGTGTCTTGCTTTTCTGTAATGCGCTATTTTGAATGCCATGTCCAATCAATTAGGGAATCACAAGAATGTTTTAGGCAGCAGTTCCCAGGACTGGGCAATAATCCTTGTCCCTGCTCTTCCAGGGTTGCCTATTCATCCTTTCCTGGCAGAGACCATGTGCCTCCCCATTACCCGCTCCTATAAAAAAACAACCACCTTGTAGTGGCCAAATATTCTGTGTGGGCCTATTTTCCTTGCGGCTCCCCTCCTCTGACTGGTACCCCATGGGGAAGGTGGGTGCATGTGTTAGCATCTTTTCCCTCCCCACCTCTAATTTACCTGCTTCATGTCAGAGGTTGTCTGCATTTATTACTCCCTGGCTTTTCGTGCCAGGAACAGATCCTTTCCTTTCTCCCTCCCTTTGCAGGGCTTTCTCAAGCAAGTTGCATGTGGAAGAAACTGGAAAACCAGAAGTGATGGATGGCTAGAAATGGGAATGGAGGGCAGAGTTTGCTACCTATTTTGCCCACTTCCCCAGCTTAGTGTTGATCTCCTGGGTGACTACTGATCATACAGGAGGGTCTGGACACCTTGGTAGCTGTATGCCTTCCTCCTCAAAGAAAGGATGGGGTGCTGGCAGCAGCCTGACTTCCTGACCAGCACAGAAGCAATTTGGATGTGCATCTAGCTTCTTGCATGGGTGGGAAATGGAGGATCCTGGCCTGGAGAAAATGCAGGGAAGGTATATGGCACGAGGGGAAGGAAACTGCTCTGGAGGGGAGGAAGATGAAGAGATACCTCTTGCAAGGGCAGAGGAGGAATAGAGGGCTGGGAAGCCTCTAGCTGAGAGGTATGTTGGTAATGGAGGGAAAGGGAGAAGGGGCTGAGTGGGGATGGAGAATGAGGCACGCTGGATATGGGAAGAGGAGGCGATGACCTGGCAGGAGTGAGCTGAGGGAAGTTTTCTGCAGTCATCGAAATGGAGAGATGTTGGGTGGGTAGCAGCACACAGGGAGCTTGTGTCTAGAGCAGCAGAATGTGAAGGGTTTGGGGCAACCACGAGTGTGTGGCATCCTGCTTCCCACCCAAGCTGGTGCTGTGTTGAAATGAGCAGAATGCAGGAGCTAAAAACTCTGTGGCAGGCAGCAGGGGCTGTGCATCCGGCTGCCGGTGGGGTGTTTTGGGAAGTGCAGCCTGTTGCATTGGGAGTTGAGATAACAGAAACTCAAATGGCACCATTAAACTCGTTTGCTCCTGACATCCAGGTCTGAATGATCACCTCCAGAAAGGTGAGAAAATCGCAAAAATAAAACTATTGTCCCATAGCAAGGCAGGAGATCAGTTTCTTCTAGTGCTGTCTGGACTTGTCATCCGAGCTTCCTTTTGTGTAATGGACACTGGGATGACTCCAGTGAAATGCAAGGGGGTTATTTGTTTCCCACCTGTGTGAGAAGAGTATGGATTCAGGCTTGCTAGAAATTACTGGAAGAACAGGGGTTTTTAAATAATTAAAAACTACTGATTCACAGAAATCTAAACTTCCATGGAGCTCCCATCTGACAGAAGTCAGGCCAAGCTGGCCAACTAACCCACTTTGAAATTAGAACGGAACATTTGAAAATGGGAAAAAAAAAAATAAATACTGTGAGTGTTAAGAACTCTGAAACTTGGGCCCGTATTGGTAGCCCAGAGGTACCAGCTACCTCACGTCTGTTGAAAAGATTTCTTGCTTGTAGGAACAGTCTTAATACCACTTGATGTTTTAAGGTTAAATCAGTCTGCTGAAAGCCTTCTAGATCCTCAGATGAAAGATGCTATTATATATGCAGTACATCCACAAAAGGGATCATGGAGTATATTGTAACTGTGGGGCAAATCTGCTTGCAGTACTGCTCAAGGACAACATGTGTTGCTGTGAATATGTATCTCTGCTTAAAAGCAGCGTCAACACCTTGCTCTGTAATGGGCAGTACAACAGCTGCAAAAGGTTGAGCTGGTAAATCTCGCATTGTTTTTCAAATAATACTTCTTAAGTGTCCTAGTCTGCTTTTGAGACTCAGTTTGGTTCAAACCAACTCAGTCCTTTTCTTTCTTTGCTCTTTTTTTTTTTTTCCCAAACCTTGTTAACTCTGTGTGCCTTAGCTGTCAAATCCATTCCCTTGTGATTCATGATGGCTTCCAGAGCTCCTGGTAGAGAAGAGTATACAAGCCTTTTTATTTCAACTGCATGACTAGAGGTATTCCCTCTCTTAGTTGATGGCATGCATTTTCCTTTTGAAGTCCCTCTTCTTCTTATGCATGTTACGGTGTGACAGATCTGCTAAATGGCACTCCTGCTTAGCAGGTAAAGGGGATGTGTGTGTGTGTGTCTTGCTACGGTTCTGTGTTAAATACAGAGCAGCACAGTTTTGCAGATTTGAGAAATGGTACGTCTGCTGCCTACTGTCAAAACCTCTTTCCCTTCTTTTAAATCTCACAGAGATGCTGCTAGTTAGAGGAGATTCCTC
>JANZLQ010000050.1:150639-166866 GCA_026212715.1 Elanus axillaris | reverse complement strand
GAAGGCAGTGCGGTCCCTTCCTCCCGCAGCCCGGCTGCGGGCCCTCGCCCTTGGGTGGGTTATCAGAGAGGGGTTGGGGGGGATGAGGGGAAGTAGCGTTTGGTCTTTTTTAGGCTTGCTTATTTTTCGTTGAGAGTTGAAACTTTTATTGTACGTATGGAGACGCTCAAAAACTCGCACTCTGAGCGTGGCAAGTAGCAAAGTAGGGCCAATCTGGCCTTGCGATTTCTTGATTTTTTTTGTTTGTTTTTTTTTTTTTGTTTGTTTTTTTTGTTTTTTACGGGGCTGTGCTTGAGGAGGAAGGCGTTCAGTAGAGGTGGTTATCGCTCTGAATGCTGTTCTCCAGTGTGTGCTTGTGCTTGAGGCAGAGATGGAAAGTTCAACTCAACTCAACATGCGTGTTGCTTGTCAGTCAAAGGGAAAATACTGACAACGTTTGAAATCGTTTCTGTCAAAATGATCGCAAGTCAGAGGCCTGCTTGCCAAAAAAAAGCTCTGGGTTAGGTGTGTCCCACGTGTATCTGTCTTCTTACGGTGTGGCGAGCTGAATGATGCCTTTTTATTTTACTTGTAATATTGTCAGCATTTGTCTGTGTCCATAGAAAGCTGAAAGATTTGCATAAAGAAAACAAGTATAATTAAATCTCATACAAAATGAGAATATAAACAAAATATGTAGGATTCTGGTCAGATACAGTAGAGTGTACACTAAATCTATGGAGAACAGTCCTTTCATAGAGTATTAAAAGGTCAAGATCATCGTGCTGCATCACTGATGTGGTTGAATTCACAGGTCTTGCTGCACCCGTGTATGTACATGCATAATATAGTATAGGCGAATGCTGCTATGCTGGTCTCCTTGGGTTGGAAAGTTTCAGCTCTAACGTGAGGATGAGACCTGCATGGCAATAAGGGAGAAGAGAGCCCAAGAGCACCGCATTAGAGTAAGAGCTGCTGGAAGTTTATTCCTTATGGCACCACTTGAGCTAGAATACTCCTTGAGCTGTTGGTGTGCTGCAGACCTGCTCACTGCAGCAGAGAACATGAAACACACCGGGAAGTGTTAAAAATACATTGGTTTTATTTAATCAGACTGATATGGCCCTGGCCTCTCCCAGAACTAATTGCAGACAGTCGCATCCCTCTGTTAATGATGCAGCCGGTGGCCTTTTCTCACCAGCGGCTGCCCCATATGACTGAGGAGCTGGTCTGATGAAAGCCTCCTTCTGTGGTGGGCAGGTTTTGCCTTTGGGAGGGCAAGGAGGAGGAAGAGGAGGAGGAGGAGGAGGAGGGCAGCAGGGTGTGGCACCATCCCCAGCTCCCCCCCCCACGCCTCCGCCTCAGCAGCTCCTCGCAGGGTAGGGCTGTGACTGTCTGCTGGGGAACTGCAGCAAAACTGGAGACGTCTAATTTTAGTTGGGGTTTTATTCTCTTCTGAGAAGGAGCAAGCGAAGGTGAAGCTACAACTTACATAATTTTTACATTAAAGAGGATGAGGGGGTTTGGGGTTTTTTTGATTGTCTGTAGTGGAAACTTTCTGAATATTTACTCTTTGATGGAAAAGAGTTAATACTGTTCATGGGTTTTTCTTTGAAGGCTGGGAGGTTTTTATAGATAATATGGGCACTGGTGGTAGGTTTGACCCATGGTAGCGTGCTAACGCCTATATTTGTTAAATTTGCTGTTTGGTGCAGTGCTTGTGTATTCCTTGGGGGCTACACATGGTTATTTTTTTAAATACGGAAAATGTCACTTCCTTGTATTTCAGGCATGATCTTGAGTTAACAGAAAGTTCTTGAAATGTGTTATTCATTCACGGTGGGTGACATTCAGACTTGTTTCATGGAAATCTCATGTATGAGTAAATGACTGCTTGTTGTCTCACAGAAAACATCAAACCATTTATAAGCAGTTATAAAAGAATACTTGTTTCTCATGAGATGAAGCATCAGCTTTATCTCTCCAGCTACAGTGTTTTCAACATGAAAGTATTAATAACTGTGTGGCTTTATCACATCAAAATACATCCTGGGGTGAGAATCTGTGTAGATTCAGTATGCATTCAGTGTATGCTGGGCTTTGAAAACAAAGGGTTGATCTGTGCAGGAAGGGCTGTTTTGTGAGTCTGCAGGACTGCTTTTTCAGTGTGTGTAGCATGACCCTGGGATATTGTGTTTTAGCATCTTCTTCATCACATTTTTAACTGGCAATGTGTTATGACTGCAGAGATTGAATTTTCAAAGTGTTTTGTTCAGACATAATTTCTCTCTAATCAAGTGAAAATAAATGCTTGCTTATAACTGAAAAATATGGTTGCTGTCAACTAAGCTGAAAATTAAGCTGAAAACTTGTTTATTCCGAAGGAAAATGATGGATTGTTTTTATTTGGTAGAGAAGTTATAGAGTATGTAAAAGAGTGTTACCCAGGACTAGACTTAAATTAAGCATGGCTAAGCAGTTTGAATCAGTACCATAGAAGAAGCCTTTAAAAGAGATGAACTACTGAAAATATGATGGATTAACTAGGTTTTGTCATATGTTTCTCTTAATTTTTAATCTCTGGTATTAGCTATTTTTAATGGTTGGGGAATGGTCCAAGTCTAAATGTGTATATGGACACATAGCACTTCCTCTCACATTAGCTGGCTAGAAAAACCCAAAGAGAAATGCTTGTTTTCTTTGGAAGGATCTCCATTTCTTAAAATGAATGGCACAGGTAGTGGAGAAGAGGAGCATAACCACTTATCTTGGCTTTGGTAAGAGAAATCCTATGGGCCCTTTGCTCCTGTCCCTGCCATTCTCAATCATTGTCACCGTAAGCATTGGTGCAGAGGAAACTCGGGATGATTGCTGAAGACTAAGTATCTGTGGAAAAGCAGAAATGGGTCAGTATTTGGGACAATGGAGTTAATCTGAGACAATGTGCTGTATAGACAGCAAACTCAGTATCTCCTACACCCCTCCTGAGTAACTGATATAATGCAATTTGAGTAATTGTCAGCTTTTTGTCTCTGGAGGAAAATGAAATCTTTACTTTTTACTTTGTCTTTGACTGCATCATCAGAGCAGGTTGTTCTTGAATAAAGAAGATAAAAGCAAAAAGGAAATTATAATAATCTTCTAAATCATGAAACTATTTGCATCCTATGGGATGTAGTATATGAAAGAGTAATACATAAATAAAAGTTTGGAAGGTACATACATAGAAGTAAAAAACGGGGGGGGGAAACCCTTTTTACATAGAACCCTTCAATATTTACCCTTTCCTTTATAGATCTTGGAAATACTTTTTATGTCACAGACAGAGAATCTGTTTCAGTGGCTTCACTACCTATCAAAACTGATCTGTTGGCAAGCTGAGAAACAAAAGAAGTACTGAAATCTGCATGAGGATCACCCACCAGATGTTTGATGCCACTGAGAAAAGTCTTTACAGTTTAGAAGGTTAAAGAAGAATGTGGAAACCAGGGGCTTGGAGCATGTGTGGGGGGTAAAGGGCTAGAATAAATGGAAAGCATATGTGAATATAAAGAAATATTTCAGGAAGGGGGGAGTGTAAAGAGAAGAAAGCAGGATACAATTTTGGATACATGCTTACATGCATTTATTTGTATGAAAGGTATGTTAACTGACAAATGTGACAGAAGGGAAAAGTCAGCACTGCTCTACTCTAATGAGTTCGAAGTGGGAGAAGAAAGCTCCCACGTGGAATGGAGAATGGTTGATGTTTCTTGTTTTGGGCTGTGTTAAAATCTGAACTACCAAGGTATACCGTGCATCTATTGCTTGGCTTTTACTGCAGCCTTTTTCCTAAAACAGGGGCTGGGTTTTGATGCCAGATGGACTACAGGTAGCAAGCGGGGTAGGAGTAGCTGACCGTGGCGGGCGCTTGGTTGGAGCCCTGTTGATGCACGATGGGATGTTCACGGGAGGGAGGAAGAGAAAGAACCCATTTCCAGCCCATGTCAGACCAGAAAAAGCTGCACGCTTGGGCCTGTGGTTTTGCCCTTCTCTTTGGTTGTGTCCTGGTCCCCTAGCCAGGCTCCTGCCTATCGCTCCTGCCACATGTCCCCTTCCCATGGCTGCAGTCACTGTCTGGGTGCACCTTCCTTTGGGCTCCTTGGCAGGTCCCTGCTGGGGCGGGAGCCTCTGGCACCATCTGTCCTTCCCATCACCCAGGCGGGTGGCCAGGCACCTGCCCTGCTTCCCCTCCCTCTTCCTGATTTGGGATCATCCCTCCACATTCCTCATCCCCAGAGCTTCATCCCTTGCAGTGGCTCAGCCTCTACACTCTCCACCTCCCCAGCGGAGCGGAGGAGTCGAGTAAATCCTGGGAGGCAGCCCCATGCCGGCGTGCACCAGCAGCCTTTCCCCCGCGGCAGGAGGTGACACAGCTCTTGGCAGCTGGGGAGCCTGACATTGCTGGTAGCAACGGAGCAGGAGGAGTCCTCGGTGGTGGAGGTTACCTTGTTTACTTCTTATGAATTTGAGGGCAATTATGTGTAACACCTCCTGGTTTCCTAGGACATATTGGCTGCAAATAAAATCTTGTTTAATAAACCAGCAAATGCAAACAGGCTGTGAAGAAAAAAGAAAAAAAAAAAAAAAGCTCTTCCAGACCTAGGAAACATATGTTTATGCTAACTGAGAGACCTGTTCTTGCACCCTGACTCGCGTCAGGGAGTATCTTTATCTGCCAGTCTTCCCACGGAAATCAGTAAGCCTGTCTATGAAGCAAGTCTCGATTTGGTTTAGACAGAGATATCAAAATCTGACCCTACCAAATTGTAGCTTAGGTCAGGAAGCTGTCATCTCTCTAAGGACCCTGGAGATGATTACTTCACCAGGTCCACTGAATTTGTTGCCGTTTTCTTTCAATTATGTTACTGCTGTTGCAGAGCAAGGGTTGGGGCAGGCAGCGCTCGGCCCCTCTGCTCCCCAGCACAATGTGATAGCTGTGAGTGCCCCACAGCTGTGCTGCAGTCAGTATATGGACATATACATCCACACAGAGAGAAACCTTGCCACTTGTCCATGGGAATTATTTGCAGTAAGAAACCTAGTACCTCTGGGTTGTTTCTAGTAGCTGTTCTTAACTTTGCATGTCAGTAGATACAAGGTCTGATAAAGGTAATGATGGTGGGTGAGGTATGAAAACATGTTCTCAGGAAAGTAGGGTCTTTTTGGTTTATAGCCAGATGGTCTTGGTAGGCCAGGCAGTGGTTGCCCTTTGCATGGGGCATCTGGCACCGGCTGGGGAGGGTGATGGACAGCTGCCCTGTGGGAGGTCAGAGAGTCGCCTTGTCTCGAAGCAGGAGTAAACCCCAGGTCTTGCTCCTGCTTGCAGGGCTGGCAGAAAGCAAAGTTGCCTCTTGTAAACAGGTTTCTTAATTGATCACTTTATTATGGCAGCATGTTGTTTAGTTTAACTGTGTGGCTCGCTAGGCAAATGCCAGTGTAAAATCTTCAGAACAACCCTGGAAGGAGAGGCCCAGCTGCAGGGTTGAAAGGTAAAGTGAGATGGCAGGTTTTTTAGCGTGGAATTTGTCTTTTCTATTTCTTCTGTCTTTCTCTTTGACTCTTCTGGAATGATCCAAAAGTTTTGGTTAATTATATGTGCTTAAAGGGAAACACTGTAATGTAGTTTCCACGTACCGGAGCATTATTCTTGTACAGCTGGAGCTGGCAGCCTTTCATTCCCTTACCACCTCCTTTTTCTCCTAAAAATAGCAGCACACTACAGTGGGATTACAGGAGAGGCAGAAGAATGTTTCCTGAGCAACAGTTTTTGCCGGATTGTGGTTGTGGTAGCATGAAGAGCAGATTTTGGGGGAGTCAGAGGGAGATATAAATAGGGACAGAGGCAAAACTGGGGTGGAGAGGACAAGGCTGCTAGGTGGGATGGATGGTGAGGTTTGCTGGGCTGTGTAATAGCCTGCCCGGGAAATTGGGAGAAACCTCAGCGCTTGAATCATTTAGGAGTTGCCGAGACACAGCACTCAGCTGCACCGTATGGGTAGCAAACTCACGGTGCGGATAGGAGGCACGGGCAAGATGACCTAATTTCCATCTCTGATTTCTATGATTTATTAAAGAGTTTTGCAGTCTTTCTCTTAGCAGGCTTAGAGCTGGAATTTAAGGCATGGCAATTAGGAGGGTCCTCTAATACTGTGCCAGCACACTGTCGGGGTTTGATCACTTACTTGCAGGGGTAGTGTGCCAAGTGCAGCAAATGGAAGTCGTGGACAGGCTCTACACCAGTTTAGATCTGGTATTGACACTGGTTTGCATTCTGTGTTCAGTCCTGCCCTCAATGCACTAGACTTATATGTAGACTATAGTAATATATTAATGGGCTATAGTGGATATCTTGAAAAAAGTAAAATTAAAAAAGGTAACCACCACCCACAACCACTTCTCATGCCATCCTATTTAATGACACGCTCAAGAACTAGAGGATAATTGGTCTTAGGGTCTTAGTTTATTCCAATCTTGGGAATCCCTTTGTGCCTGTAATGGGTTGGAGAAGAAGAGCCAGCAGACAATGCTTCTGCCCCCACTGGTTGTCCAAGGCAGGGAGAAAAGACAGCGCCCACTGCCTTCATCGGTATATTTAAATATAATCAGCTAGGCTTTCTGTCTGCATAAACCATGTACCTACTCGCATTTGCACATAACTAAATATGCCATGCAGTTAATTATTGTGATGGTGAAATTCTGATATAACTGAAGTTACTTGAAAAGTCTGCCTTTCTTTTCAAAGTGTTGGCTTTGAGGTTATTATTTCTGATCTGTACCCACTGACCACAGCTCTTGCAAAGCCAAACCAAACCATCCAGAATTTCATATTTAAAGTTTGAATGTGTTTTATCCTCATTTGCTAGTGGTGTGACACAGATTTCTTGACTTTTTCTTTATTGTGGACCCAAAACTATTGTTCTTGCACCATATATAAACCATGAACAATGTACTTCGCAGCTTCTCTACTAACACAGTAATGCAGAACAGTAAAGCCAGTCCTTTTTCTCAGCCCAAGGGGACAGTGATTGAATTAAGGATGCAGAGCTGAAGAATAAAAAGTTCCTTCTTTTTAATTTTTTACCAACTTGCCACTGCTCTGCTATAGGAACAGACATAAAATGTCTCTTGCTAGTATAGGGCAAATGGCATGGTTTTGGGGTTACCTATGGAGTCAAGGCGGCTGTAGTTTCAGCATTACGCTGGCCAGAAGGATACCAGCAGCTTCTCTAACTGGCATGTCTGTATTAAAGTAAACTCTGCCTGGTTTTGGTCTCCCTTCCTCTTCAGCTCCAATTTTGTTTTTACCTATCTGCCATGCAGACATGATCATTGTGTTTTCCCCATACCTTGTTGTTCTGAATCATCTCACCCCAGTAGCAGTTCAGTCATTGCACTGTATTTTGGTGTTTCCCTGTGTCCTGCATTTTCCATCCCTGAAGCACTGCTTTCTATCTCTTGCCTATGTTTTTTCTAACTAAAAGCAAGGTAGCTGGTATGAAAGAAGGTGCCTCCCATGACCTTCTGATCCTGTGATGTTGCTGTGAAGAACACAATCAGTGTTTTCTGCTTTCTTCTTTGAGCCAGTTTGTGGAAATCAATACAACTGTATTTAATATCTCCATAGATTAGTAAGAAATCTTGCTGTGCTTTTTTGTTTGGTTTTTTTTAGTAAAAAAATGCTGGTGTGCAATAGATGATGCAGCAACAAAGAAAAGATACAAATTGTCATAAGAAGATATCTGTCATTCTCTGTCTTCCAAGCACTTATAAAGGGATAAAACAGATTTATTTACCACATACTACATTATATAGTTTACTAAAAATGCTTCACTACTTTCTTTTAAGGCATGCCAGGGCTATCATTGTTCCTAACCCGCAGAACTGCGAGTCTCCTTCCTTGATAGTATCCTCTGTGCCTGGGATGTTGTTGTAAGAAGAAAAATCTCTGCAGGATGGGACTTGGCATGAATCAAGGTCTTGGCCAAGGAAATGCATTGTCTGTTCATTTTCTAAACAAAACTAGTTCAGCTGAAGGCGAGTGTTTTGTATCTGGTTTCCACTGGCTGTATTTTGATTTTTGTAAAGTAGATGTGATAAGCAATTATTTCTGCTTACATGCCATTGTTTAAAAAATACTAGTCGTTAAATATTTCTTAAATGTTGGCTGCTGAGCCTGAAAGAAACTGTCTAGAAATTCAGAAGGGATAGCACAAACATTAACAAGATTCTGATTAAGTGTTTACGTGATGAACGGGATTATTTCCTGCTTAAAAGCATACTAGTTTGAGAAGTGGGCTGAGCAGAAGTCACTCTCTGACTAGTGGCACATTTAAGCCCAACAGCTTGAGATTCTCAAGCAAGGAAACCTGCTTTCTGGTGTCATTTGGCTTTCATTTTAAGACCTTATATAACCTACTGTACTTTAACCTAGTATTCTGAAATTGTGGTGTATGGAAACCCCATTTTAAGTTACTCTGTGGAAATTTTTAGAACTTTGTTTCTTTCTGAACTCTGGTTAAGACACATAATAAGGAAAGTATTGATCAGTGTTATTAGAGAGATACAAAACTGGTACCTAAGAGTAATATTTAACATCAGATAAGGTGACAGCTCTGCAAAATGCATGATACCTTCCAGAATTGGGGCAGCAAGGCATCACAAGTGTACTTGGTTAGAAAAAGGCAACTGCTTCAAAACTTAGTGGGAGCTTGGAGTATTTATTGCCTTCTGTAGGGAAATGAAGTAGAGACTGGCAGTAGGTAAGGCTTGCATTCAGGCGTGAGTGAAAAGCTCCTCAAGCTCCTTGGTCCTCCCTGCCAGAGCTGCCAGTAAGAGAGTGAACTGCTCTTTCCAGGCATAGATCAAGCCCTCAGTTTTGTTCCTCTGTCACCTTTTTTGCAACCCATAGCATTTCTTGTTGGCGGGGCTGCCCAAGGTCCTCCCCTGCTTTGGAAAACCAAAGCTGGGAGGTGGCTGTGGGAGCAAAGATGGAGGTCCCAGGCCCTCCTGGCTGCAGTGCCTGCAAGGAGAAGTGCTTCCCCCCGGGATGCTGCAGGACACTGCTTCCCCGTCTCGGGGATGTTCTGTAGGAGCTCCTGGGCCGGTAACTTGCTGGCTGTTCTACTTGATCCTTTGTTGTAGGTGCCGTGAAGATTAATAATTCAGTTTGTCAGGTGAAAATTTAAATTGTGTCAGTCACACCCCTTTTAGAGCTATCCTGTGATTAAAATGAAACACTGTTTTCACATTCTCCTAACCTCTCAGCATACGTATTTGAAGCTTAAGTGTGTCACATGCACTCTTCAAAAAATCACCTTTAGAATTATATGTTTAATATAAGGAGGGAGGAATGTTTCACCTATAGTTTAGGTAGAACTGAAAGTCTATTAATATCCACTTAAAATGTTGACCTCTCTTGCCTTGCCACTAGGAACAAGCCATAACTGTCCAAGCTTTGGATTTTTTCACCTGTCTGGTATGATCTCTTCGCTGAGCAGCGATGCTTTTGGAGTTGACAAAACCCAAATGATTAATCTTCTGGTGGCTTACCAAAATAGCCTTGCAGTAGCTGATAAATCCTGCACAGTTATTGAAATATTTTGCAAAATTAAAACCTGAATGTTAAATTGTTAACCTCAGCCAGTGGGATAAAATAGAAAACGAATGCGTTCCTTTCCTGAAGGTGCCCCCACTTTGTTTAAATAGCAGATAACTTTCAGCAAGACCGCAGCCTTCATGCCCTGTGAAACCAGCCTGCGATTTCAGAAATGTGAAGGCTGGATCTAAGCCCTCAATTTATCTCTTCCACGTGAGGCAAAAGGCAAAGCCAAAGCATGCTGCAACTCCTAAACACGTTAAGAGGAGAGGCGGGGGTGGCTGACCCTGAAAATCCCCGCGTGTTTGTCAGCAGGTGACGTGGTTGCTGCGGCCTGGTGGGCTGCCGGGATTGCCGGTGGACGCTCGCCAGTTGTGTTATGAATGGAGCCCGCTCGCTGTTCGTAATGACAGCGCTTCGGCAGTCGAGCAGAGGTTGCCCTACTCCGTAACAGATGATACTTGGAGATGTTGGCTCCCGGTTTGCGGTGCACGGAGTTGTAGAGCTCTGGGACTGAGGATGCCACGCGCAGTTATCCAGCCTTCAGGCTTGGGGTGGGGGAGCTTTGTGGACTCGGAGGCTCAGCAGATGTGCCAGGCGTTTGGGGCTGACGAAAGAGTTTGTGGCCATCTGGTGGGGTTTTCTTGTCCTGGACCTGAAGGGCTTGTGGATCATCATTCTCCTGAAGCCCATAGCGTGTGTGCACTGGGTGTTACCGTGCCCCAGCATGTTCTGTTCAGCTGCCCCAGGGTCACGTTATGTCATGTTGCCAAAAAATACAGTGTTTGCTTCAGACATCTTCTCCCTTCCTTTTCCAAGTGTGAAGCCAGTAATTTTCTCATAAAATACCAAGACCCCTTGAATACTGTAACAATAGCATCAGACAAAAATGTTGCCAACCATCTCTGCTGTTCAAATAATCATTTACATAAACGTGAAAAACAGATTTTCAAGGCTGAAGTGCTAATCTCCATTTGCTGTTGCAATCTCAAGTAAGATGTTTGGTCTTGCATTGCGTTTATTCAGAAGGTCTTTCCAAATCTTAATTCTTTCATCTCAGAGCTGCTGTTTAACCTTTGGGCTTGCATTGAACAGCTTTGTAAGTGGTGGTGGTTATACAGCTCTTTCTGGTGTATTTTCCATGTAGAATGTGGAAGCACTTGCAGCGTTTATCCATCAGTTTTCAAGCTTTTTGTACTCCACCCATTGGCACTATAAAAATGCGTTAGTTTAATTATTAAGATAATATTGCTTGGCCATTTAATTTCCCTAGTAAAAGATGAGACAATTTGTAAATGAATAGAAGGTTTTTAGCCTAAAACCTGTAAGTGTAAGAGGCTTTGGTCCTAACCCATGGTCTTGGAAATTGGAAAAAGAGCATTTTAGGGACTGCTTAGAAACAAATGATGGATATTGGTGCCATCCCCGAGTGTGGCAGCTGGAAAGTTTAATTATAGGCTGGAAAGTCAGTTAGGGATTAAGGAAAGTGTTAGCAGAAGGGGTGAATGTTAATGACAGCTGTTTGCTGTAGGCTTCAGGGAGGCAAAGTACATACAGAACATAAATAAAGTATAGGGCCAAACATATGCTGGCTTTGAACATTCAAAAACTCCAGGTCACTTGTTCCTTGACATGTGAATGTGATTTGTATGAAATCATTTTAACGGCTTGCACACACGGAGAGGTGTGTATAGAGGGGGGAAAAATTCCTGCCTTTGTTTCAGAGCCCTCAGCACAGGCGAGCTTGTGTTCGCTGTTGGAAAACGGCACCTAGGCCAGGGATAAATATAAAACCCGAGAGAAGCATGCGCCCACGTCCGCATTAGACGAGGGACATTGGCCTGAGAGGAGGAGGTCCGTGCAATGAAACGTTCAGGGCTGAGGATCTGACATCCACAAGCCTTGCGCTGGCTTTACTCTGGTCCCAAACAGCATACTGCTTGTGCCTGCCGAGACCTGCAGATTAAAACCAGTTAGAAAACCCATGCCACCGAGTGCAGGGTTTGTAAGCACAGTGTAGCTCGTGTTGCAAACCGCACTGGTAGTTTTAGGGAAAATTCCAGATCTTTTTGCTTTTTAAAAGTGTATGGGTTGGGAAATAGTTCTGCATCTGCTTGGGGTACCTATATATCCTGTTGTACAGATCAGGCACTGCTGCTGAGATCAGTAATGGTGCAAATTGCTAGGACAGTTATAGCCAATATAGTGTTAAGGCTGAATCAGTCTTTCTTTCATTTTTCTCAGGACTGAGTTTAGGTTTGTTCATTCAAGTACATTCGGTCTCATCTGAAACTAGCTTTTTTTTTTTTCTTCTATGGCACGGGTTTTTCACTATATAAATTTTGTTTGAATGAGGAGGAGTTGGAATGGATGTGTGCCACACTTAAGCTTGATAGGTGCATACATGACTTAATCTTAAGCTTGATAGGTGCATACATGACTTAATGAATCTCCTTTCTAACACTACAGTAACCAGAGGTAATCCTCTGAGAGGTCAAAGGATGATAACATGAGCCATCTTTGGGAAAAAAGAAACAACCAAACAAACCAAACCAAAAAAACCCCAGACACCCAAAAGCAACAACAAAAAAAAGACCAAACAGCAAAATCCAAACCAAAAATCCAGCCTTTTTGTTTTTAAGTGTTTAAAACAGATGTGCAGTAGTGACTGGGTGGAGTTTCTATTCTGATGTTGAAGGGTAATAGCATATATGGAGAAGTTTGGATTTGTCTCTTTTGGATGTGAGCTTTAAGATTGTCTTTTATTCAGCTGCAGTAATAGATCTGCTGTACCTTACAGGTTGCTGTGGCCTGAGCATTAAAGAAATAAATTAAGGGAATTGTCTTCCCCATAAAGTCAAACTAATTTGAACATGTGGCATTATTTATAATAAATTTAATAGATTTATAGCTGTACGTGATCTTCCTTGACAATTAAAAGCTTGTAGAGCACAAAAATGTGTCTAGTTTAATAAGCTTCAAAAGTGTCCCATATGAGACTTCTGGGTGTTACAACACTGAGGTTGTTGCAAAAAGGTAATAATTCAGCCTTTCCGCACATAATTCAGTATGGCTGGCCATAATGAATGTATGGCTACAGTATATAGGGTAGTACATCTGGCTGCTTGAAAAATAACCTTGTGATCTTCATAGCAAAAATTGGTAGCTTTTGGGTACTTGCCGATTTCGGTTACAACCAGAGCTAGTTGGCGGCAAGGTGGCTGGTTATCCTGCCGGTGTATTTTCTGTCCTCCCTCGCGTGAGCATGGGCGGAGGGGGCCCGGGCAGCACCCACCGTCGGGGGGGCCCGGGCACGCAGGGGCTGTGGGCTCCCTCTCCAGCCCAACCGCTTCCCGCTCGCTGGGGAAGGACAAAGGTATTTACACCTCTCTTTCTTGGAGGGCTTGTGGTCCTTGGGAAGCTCTCTGGCAATGGAAAGAAGGCGCTTCATGTGGTATTTAGAACGCTGGACAAGAATTCACAGTAGGCATTTCCTCTCCTCTGAAGCGTGAGCGAAGGGAGAGAAAAAGAGAAAAACTTAATGAAATACAGCTCACTTTGGGGATGGTGAAACTGCATACTTGAACCTGCTTTACTTAAGGTTATGTCAGCGTAGGTCAAGCAACATACTGAACTGCAGATGAAATAATAAGAAATAGAAAGAACCCTCATCTTCCTGAAGGCAGCATGCTTTTACGAGACTGTAAAAAATTACAAATGGTGTGGAACAGGGAAGAGCCTCGAGTACATGTGTTTTGGGAGTTGTGTGCTTTATTGAATGCTTGTGTGTAAGTGTGTATGTGTGAGCAAGAGAAGAAATCCTTAACTTGCTCAGTCTGCAGGCTGCGGGGTTTTTTGGGGTTGTTTTGGTTAATTTTTTTCCCCCAGTTGATTCTTTTTCCCCCTCAGCTTGGAAAACCCGTTAACTACAGCTGTAATTCTGAGGCTTAGATGCAGTTCTGGGCACAAAGGACCCTGCCATATTTCTGGTCTTAGTTAGTACTAACAGCTTAGACCAAAAAAAAGTTTCAGAACCCCACCCCGAAATACTGCAAGCTGCTTTTCTTCTTAAGAACTCCTAAATATCCAAGTCCACACTTGCATCTACTTAAGCCAGCTTGAACTAGCTTCTCTGCAAGTTTTCAGTCATCTGAATGCCAGCCATTGTCTAGCAACTGCTTTGAATGAAATGGTATCCTATATTGGCCTGTCAGCCCTTTCCTTGGCATTGTGTCCCCATGGCACGTTTACTGTCAGTACCAGGGATAGGAAGAGTAGATGCTTCTCCTTAGTGGTGTAACGTAGGTTGAGTTTTGTTCCCTCCTAAGAAACCAGTATCAAAACTGCTCTTAAAATACAGCTTAAAGGAATCAGCCTCAATCAGTCTGATTTTCCATTTTTCGTTGGTGAGGCATAGCATGTAGTTCATTTCATGAGTGTATTAAGGTGCTCAGATTAACCTGAAATTGCAGTCTTTCCTCACCATTTAACTTTTGGTTCAATAAGGGTTGAGGCAAACATTTGCCAGCATACCGAAAGGGACCTGACACTTCTGTTGCAAATAACTTTTCCCCAAAAGCACTGCTTGTGTTGAAACAGTTTGGGTTCTGGCTTGCAGCCATGGGTTCACCTAAGCATATTACAAGAAGTGACAGGTAGACAGAAGTAATACATATTTTAATGTTCTTGCATTGGCTAGAGACCATAAAATGGGGTAGACTAGGCTTTCCTTTCCTAGCAGATGTGAGCTTGCTTCCAATTTATTAATAAGTTATGACACTGCCAGCAGTGCCACTCAGGTCACCTTAATGGCCCTGAGGGTCTTGAAAGTGGACAAAAACGTAAAGTTCCTGTGTTTTTTTGGAACATGTTCTCAGCTCCTGTGAAACCACTACAGAAAACGTGCTGAAGGGTCAGCCCAGCCAAATTGCTAATGCCCCTAACACCGACTGGGGACTGAGGTGACTGTTTCTGGAATGGGTATTTCAGCAGTGGATGGAAGCTGTAAGTGAAACTGACAATGTTTCCAATTGGTACTCCCTAATATTTTAATAAGAGAGTATCATGGATTGAATGTACTTTGAATACAGGGAGCCACAGTTGTTGTAATATAAATCATGCGCACTCTGTCACTGAAACTAGATCTCATATGTTAATAAATACTTTACTTGTTTGAATGATACTCAGTACAAGAGAAGGAACTTTTTAAATATGAAAAAAAATGAACAATATTTACCTAGTAGATGGGGGGAGTTCCTTACTTTTTATTGAATATAATGTAGTTAAGATAGTTTTCTTCCACTTTGGAGATTTGAGAAAAGGGTGTGGGAATATGAATGAATCAAAGGTTAAAACTAAGTTGGTAAGTGTCATAATCTGGTGAAAATATTGAACTTTTTACTACCGGGAGGCATAAAGAGGAGTATTGTTTTCAGACATAAAGCCATCCTTGCAATCTGTTCAGCACCAGTTAGCACAGTTGATCTTCAGCTGAAAGTAGGGTTTGGATGGTATTGCTCAGGAAAAAGGTGGACTGATGGGAAAGAGAACAGAGGACAAAGAAAAGAGCCCGAGAGGGGACTAAAAATAGGACTTGACAGAAGAGGCAGAGGAGAGAGTGGTCTGCGGGGCAAACGGCAGCCGTCTGCAAGCTACAGAGCCATGTTACACATCCCCTGTCGTCAGGGTGAGGAGGAGTGTGCCTACATTTCAAGTAGGAAGAATTAGGTCAGGCATTTGGGAAAATTTTCCTAAACAGTAAGGCTAGGGAATCAATGGAATAAATGGTCTGTGGAGAACATGGAAACTTCAGCATTATGCGATTTTAGTAACAGGTGACATAAGTATATACCAGGTAGAGTTGAGACGAGGGGAGCTGGGAAGGGGACCATGAAGCACTGATGTCAGTATGCCAGACACTTGGAAACCATGAGCCCCCTAATTAAGATCTGGCACATATTCAGCGTGCTTGTTCTGTTGGTGGTACTTTTGGCATACTTGCACTGCTGTATCTCTCAAAAGATGTCTGGTGGCTGCTGCTGTAGGGACAATTAATGCTGTTCTGGAGCTGGAGGAAGGATTAGTTGTTTTCTTGCTTCTTTGCAAACCTTTAAAAAAATGGTTTCTTAAGGGTAAGGTTTCTGTGGCCCCAGCCGTGGTGAAACACATGCATAAAGCGAAGGCTCTGGAGAGCAGAGTGGGTTGGACCCCAGCTGCAGGGTACCGCTTCCCCAGGGCATTTATGACATCCAGGGAGGGGGTGGATTACTTCATTCATTTTTTAGTTCAGATGTAATGGCCATGTGAATATTGGCATGGAGATTTCTGTCCCCACAGAAAACAGACTGCAGAGTGCACAGAAAAGGGGAAATGCAACTCTGTCATTTATCTAGCATCAGCCATAGCTACTAGAAGAAATTTTGGGGTGTTGAACCACACTTATGATGAAGTAGGGAGTAATTTTCTGCATATGTATTAGCTCATGAGAAGGCTGAATTGTGCACTAAGATACCAAAATTGTTTGGTAAGTTAAACTTTGAGATTATAAACTCCTTCTTAGGCAAATCTTTCTGGTAAGGAGTGAGACGGTTACCTTCCCCCTCCTGCCCACC
>JANZLQ010000050.1:129222-149353 GCA_026212715.1 Elanus axillaris | reverse complement strand
TGCACAGATGGTGAAAGGTACTGTGTGCTGGTCTTCAAATCCTCATAGTTTGAGTAGTTGCACAGATGGTGAAAGGTACTGTGTGCTGGTCTTCAAATCCTCATAGTTTGAGTAGTTGCACAGATGGTGAAAGGTTTGGGCTTTATTGGGATGTTACATGAAGGTACAGAAAGCTTGCTTTTCATTCCTTGTAGAGTTCACCATGCAAAGGACCCTCCAGACTTAATTACTATGCATTGGGACAACATGTGCACAAACTTTCTGTGCTTTGAAAACACACAGCAAAAAATGGTCCTAAAACATGTAACCAAAGCATAACTGAAGCTGGGAGAGAGTCCTGCTTACTCGGTGATTTTAAGTGAAAATGCTCTTTGCATATGCCTGAATCTGCCACAAATGTTCTTGTTGTCCACACGTTTCCACTACAACCAATTCGTTCCTAGAAGTCCCTGCTCCCGCACCATCTGTAGGTCTTGGTTTGCATCCAGCACATTATTTAACAGCTGGTGGCTTTGAGGCGTCAGGGCTGACTGCTAGTGTGTGCACTTGAGTTTTGGAGGGGACGTGTTGAACTGCATTTTCGGTGCTGGCAGTTTCTCCTGGCTGATGGTCTGGCACGCTGTTGTCTGCGTACGGCCAGGAGGATGGTTTTGGAGTGACAGTATAACCTGGAGTAGGAGTGTCGTGGGCTAGCTGCTGGTGCCAAATGAACGCTATTTTTGTAATCTGTAGCAGGTAATTAAAGCACTGGGGAGCATGGGGGTCCCAGAAGAGGTTAAGTATAAAAAGCTAGCTGCCTGATGCCATGGGTTTGGTTGTTTAGGCTCGCAAGATTTTAATTTGTTTGGGGAGCCAGTGGTTTCCTGATGCGGTGCTCCAAACTGGAAAGTCTATTACTTGATATTGTAGGGTGTGTTTTACATTCAAAACTGATGGGAATGCCCAGGAGATTAAAATCTAAACATGAAGTGAGTAATCCATTTCAGAAAAACAAAAGCTATTACGACTAAACATGCCATGATGCCTCATCATGTAGCCTTACTGCATCAGACCTATTTAATGCCCTCAAAAGTTGAAAAACGGCATGTGAAATTAGCATGATATCTGGGGGGAGGGGGGGAGATGAAGTAGGAGCACTATTAGCCCCAGGCATCAGCGAGATTGGTCTCCTCACACAGAGCCGCCTTTATTTAACTAGGACCCAGTATTGATTCAGGGGTGGTTCCTCTGTTTTTTTCACTGCCTGTGACTTCTTCCTTCCTTTCGTGTCTGCCTGAGTTTGAAGTTTTCTCAATTATTTTAATCCAGTGTTCAAGAAAACCCGCAGCTCCCCAGTGCTGGGTGGTGGGCACAGATCTGGCGTGCCATGGTGGGAAGCTGTTGTTCAAGCACTCTGTCTTGTATGCCCAGTGTCGGACAGCTGCCTTCCCAGAAAAACTGATGGATGACCCCCTTAAAAATTTTTTTTAAAAGGCTCAGTTCTGGGAAGGTTTATGGAAAACACTGTGGCCCGCTGAAGCTGATCATGCTTCAGGGTAGCAGTACGTGTGGGCCTATGCCAGAGCTGGGAGCTGAGAGCAGAGCTCTCAGCCATAGTGCTAATGTGTGTCTTGCTGGGACGGAGCAGCAGTGGAGGATGGAAACAGCAGTGGTTGGCTGGAAGAGGCATTAGCCATCTGACTGCACAACATCTGTCTTCTCTGCCCCAAATGCTTCCCTTTTTCCCTCTCTGAACCACACTGGATTGGAGAAAAAGCTACAAAAATGTAAAAAAGAATCTCCCCCAAACCATAAAAATGGGGGGGGAGGTATCCATTCACTGTAAAAGCAGAAAAAAAATATTGTGATATTACATTGCTTTTGCAAGTAGTAGTCTGGGGAGCGTTTATTTCATCAGTGAGCAGTCCTCTGTGACTTTGTCAAGCACCACTGAGTAAAATAAAGCAAAACCCAACTGGTTTCTTTGCTAAATTGTAGTTTAAGATGTCCAGAAAATCAGAAAAAACACATTGATATTCATAGTTTATCTTTTTCTTGTTTTACTTTGTAGGCTTTTACATCACCTAAGCTGGAAAGATGAATGTCTGGTAGGAGGGAGCAGGAAGGCCTTGGAGGAGATAGGCTTGATGCTCTGATCCATACCTTGCCTGTCTGATTCCCTTGTTTCTGTGAGGTTAGGCAGGTCACCAGCTTGGGAGCACTGGAGCACAGTCTATTTAGGTAGTGTATGAAACAGAAAATATTGTTCACAGGTGTTAGAGTATTTTAGCCTGAGGGTAGTGTGATAATGTATCACACCTGCCATGTGTCAGCAACTCGTGCAACTTTTTTTTAAATTTTGAATTGATTCTATTTTCTGCTCAATAGAAGAGAATATGAACTTTTAACGATCTGATGCCTGAAGCATACTCACTCTCTGTAGCATTAAAACCAACTTTTAAATACTGCATGATGCACAGGGGGCCCCAGGTAAACATTTGGCTCCAGAGAGATTCAGAAAGGTCAAAACGTCATGTAAATGTAACCGAAGCAATCCAAGTCATTTCTTTGCAGAAAATCAGGGTGTGCCATTGAGGACTCTTTCTTGCCTTTTTAGTTGCTGAATGAAATATTTATCCATCAGTTGTAATCACAGCACTACAAGTAGTTTTGCTGTGTTTTCTTTTTCCTAGATTTTTTCTTTAACTGAAATGAGGAAAGGGTGAAGTTGGGGGTATTTCTGTGCAATTCTTTTATGACTGCATCCATGGGATGCTGCTGTAGTCACCGTTACTGGTTCCTTCCTTTCCTTCTCACATCTGCCTCCCCCCTGTAAATTCCCTGTTGTTTCTTGGCATACTTATTGAGTTATGTGTGTATTATTTCTGCTCCCCCTTACCTTCCTGCAATCACAGTATTTGTGCAGACTAAAGCTTTTCGGTGAGTGGACACTTTGCAGAAGTCTGTTAAAAGCAGCAGGTTTTTGTGTTTCTTGCAAGTCCTCCTTTTATCTTTTCAGATATGTTTTTTTTTTGTGGTGTTGGTCGTGGGTTTGTTGTTGTGGTTTTGGTTCGTTTGGTTTTGTTTTTTTTTTATTTAAATGGATGAAATAGCCATCAGGCTTGGGTTTAATTGCTGTACACATCTATAGTTAACACCCAGCACTCCCAGGAAGGTGTGTGTTTGCCACCTTGTGTGTGTGGCCTCTTCCAGATGGGAGATGTCGGCAGGAGCCGCAGCGTGAGAGGTGGGCAGTGGCCACGATCCTGCTTTTGGAGCTGGTGGGTGAATCCTGGCATTGGGGGATGAGGAGGGCAGAGCCAGTCCCCACTCTGGGTGCAGGGAAGGGTGCAGTGGCACTTGCACCCTGTGTCTGGAGACCTGTACAGAGAGTTTGGTGGGAGAATGCAGTTCCCTTCTTCTTCCAGTAAATCTGTGTCTGCCCATGGGGAAAACTGCTTGGATCAACAGTGCAGGAAAAAAAACAGCCAAAACTGGTTATGGTGGCCTGATTTTTCTTGTCCTGTTCAGAAATTAGGGTAGCCTCGGGGTGTTCTAGGTGATATGACCTCGAAAAGGTGATCTGATGTCTTTAGAGAACCTGGTCAGTCAAACTCTTCATAAACCTTGTGTGCAGGAGGGGCAACAGAAACTGCAGTGATTCTGGGTTTTATTGCTGTGGGAAGCCACCCATCAAGGGAGCAAACCAGACCCAGGTAATTTCACTGAATCATAGAAATGAAAGGTAAATAGGAAGTAAAAATGTTATCCTGTGCATCCAGACGCTCTGAAGCAGAAGCAAATACATGCATTTTGTGAATTCAGAGTTGCCAACCCAAGTGGAAGGGGTAGCATCATCAAAACCAAAAAAAAAATTGTTTATGCTTTATAAAGTTGCAAACAGAGAATTTTACTGCCGCTGTTTATCTGTAGATAAGTCTCCAGTTACGACTCCATACAGCTATAGATAACCTCTTCTTGGCTGTCATTACAGTTGATAAACTGTCTACTCTAAATCCCACTTGATGCCAATCATATTCTCCACTGTTAGCAAATGCTTGTATGTATTGCAAGGATCTTATCAGCTCCACTCTCTCTCTTCCCTTTTCCAGGGTGAAAAGTCATCTCCTTAAAGCTTTTTCCACTGCTCATGTCTTCTAAACCTATTCTTGTTCTTTCTACTCTCTTCTTGACACCTTTTAATGCATATTTTTCAAAAAACATGAATCCCAAACCGAAAACCAGTATGCTGTGTACTTGTCCCTGGTGCTGCAGAAGGCATCATGTCTCAGCCTGGAATTCGTCTTGCTTAACACATGACTTCAGACCATCATGCTGCCTAACCCATAGCTTCCCCATCGCTTTTCACTTCTGAGGTCCCCACGTTGCTGTTACACTTACGGGAATGTAGTCAGATTCAGTGTATTTATGGTTTTATGGTTTTCTGTGAAACTGCTTTTCTCTTCTTTAAGTCCAGTGAGGATGCTAGCAGTGTGCCTTAGTCTCCCAGGTGCGATGCTGAGCACAATGGGGCACTCTCCCTTCCTTCACTGATGCTCGAAGGGCTGTGATTCCTCAAATCGATAAATTCTCACAGCTTGTCATCATGCTACTGGTAACTGTTTGTAGGCTAGGGTTTGCGGTTTTTTAATCACTTGTACACCTTTTTTTCCCCTCCTTTTAATCATTTGAACTATTTCTGTGGTTCACTCATGAAAAAGTCATGTGGGGCTGTTTTAAAAGCCTTTCTAAATATAGACTCTGTTGTCTATGACACTTTCTTTTTATCAGCTGGGACAGACGCCCTGTCAGAGAGAGCGAGAGAGACACTACACTAGTTTGACATGACTTTTTGCTACATTCATGTTGACTGTTTGGGGTTTTTTTGTTTGGGAGTTTGTTGGGTTTTTTTTTTCCTCATCTCATTATTTTTATAGGATTAGAACTTCTTCAGCAGTGTGCTCCAGTAACTTCTCAGGTATTAAAAGTACACTGTAATTTCTGGCTTTTCCATTCCCACTTTACTTTGTAAGATTGGGTGCTGTGTTGGGTCTTTCAATTTCTTTTAGACCTCACCTGGCCTCTCTGGCATTTGCAAGGTGGTGGTTAATGGTTTAGAGATGATTGCTGGTCATTCCCCAAGCACTGTGGGGACCTTTCCAGTGGTTCCTGCTGACTTGAGACCACCTGGCTTACAGATGTGTTTGCTCTGTTCTTCCCTTACTCCATCCAGCCTGCGCTTGCACATCCTGCGCGTCAGGTGAAAGATGCCCCGAGTATCCGGTCCCAGCTAGCTGCTGTGAAATGAGGCACTGAATAATTCAGCCTTTCCTCTGTTGAGTAACAGGCCAGGTTTTCCTTCTAATGTATTTATAGACTCTCTTCCTATTATTTGCTGCATCTCTTGCTGATTGTAAGTCACTCTGCATCCGAGTCTTCATTTCTCCTTTTATGTTGATGTTGGTCTTTTATGTTCATCCCCGAGCATGTGTCCCTGGTTCTGCTTTGGTGTACAGTCTCACCCTTGCTAGGCAGAGGATAATCTCTCCAGAAACACTCAGCTGCATTTTCTTTCAGTGGTGGTGCGCAAGAGGTGCATGCCCTGGAGCAGAGGAGTTTTAGGTCCTAATTCAAGTCTGCCATCGCCTTTTTGTCCCCTCTGAAAGGTGTGTCTCTTGGTTTTAAGGTGTCTCCTCTGGATTACGCAACTCCTTCCTCAGATGTTGCCTCTGTTCTCCCTTCTTTTATCTTCATAAGGCAACTTTAAAGAAATTTGTATCATGCACCTTCCTAGAAGGCCAGAGAAGTATTTTAACTCATGCTAAGTGTTGTAACACCTCCAACCAGCCTTTTTTTAAATTATTGCTTATTAACACCTCCCTGTCCTCTTTGAAGTCTCTCTCCTGCACCCATGCCTGGGCCCATGGCTTGTGCCACCAGACCTGTTAAGGCCATTAACCCAGAGCACACTGTGTCGACGCGACTGTAGCCCATCCTGATCCTTAACACCTTTCTCCATTGGTTTTCCTCTTGTCTCTCTTCTTACTACTTTTTTAACTCTCTTTTTGTGTTTTTTTTTTCCATGTGCTGCCTCTAAGGTGTTTTTGTTACATGTATAGGTTTAAGATGCAATGCTAAACTCTCAGAACAGCTGGTGTGTTTGTGAGTTGAAGTACAAGGGCTGCACTTGCCAGGCTGGAGCCTTGCAGCCGTGTTAGACAGATGGGGTGCCCACCGATGCCTGAAGGAGGGGTGCCACTTCCCCCTCCCCATGATGGGGAGGTTCAGCCCTCCCAGCTGAGCCTCCTGGCCCCCCAAACTACTCTGGTGCTGGCACGAGAGAGGCGACAGGAGCGCGTGGTTGGGAGGAGGCATCCAGTTGCCCTTTTGGGGGTCGTTTCCTACCCATGTCCATTGAGGCCACATCGCTGCTGCAGTCACTTTGGTTTGTTGATGTCCACTGGAGAAGCCGTACCACCAGGGAGGTGCCTCCTCTCTAAGGCCTCTGGTTGCTGCCGGCGCCGGAGGGTGGCAATGGGTAAAGAAAGAGCTGGTCTTAACTCCCGGCCAAGTGCAGCAGAGGTCCTGCCTCTCCCGGGGTCCCTGCACCAGGCTTTTGTGGCTTTGGTGCCTCCTGCACATGAGGGCAGAACTCACCCAGGATCAACAAAAAATGGTGGTTTTCCTAATAGGGACCCAACTGGAATGAAGTAAGCTGAGACTTGAAGCAGTTTGATGAAAACAGTTTATATTTCAAGCTTAGAAGTCTGCATTCTGGTGTGTTTTCTTTTCTTGAAACATACGTTGACATTTCTGTTACTGCTCATAGCAGCAATATTGTTGTCCATATGCTCTACTCATCAGCATCTCATCATTATTGGATAAATATGTCTCTCTTTAGGCGGAACGTTATTTTTGAAGTATGGAATCATTATTTTGTTACATAACATCCAAATTTGGACCTTTGCAATGATTTGTAACAATCTTAAGAAATTATTGTAATTAAAGGAGAACTTTCCACAAAGAGAATTAATTAGATCAAAGAAGCAGTTAAATGGAAATCATTAATCTGTGTGTTACAGGAAATAGTGGCTATGTATAGTTCATTTAATTACTTGGTTCAATTTTGTTTTGTCATTACATCAGAATTTATTCAGACTTACTTTGCAATTTCTTCTGTAATGTGATTTCCATTTGCTTAATGTAGCAGGTATTTTCACTAGCATGTATTTATATATAAATAAAGGTTTACTGATGACTGCTGTGTTAATTAAACTGTGGACTGTGCTGTCAATTAGCTGTGAATTTTGTTGCTCAGTAGATGCAACCCAGAAGGTCTGTGCTCTGAGAATGGGAGGTGATGAGTCAAATAACTTGTTGAATGCATGAATAATTACAGTAGATTGTGACTGTCACTTGCTGGAGGGGACCAGGTGACATAGACTGGGCTTTGGCTGCTCAGCGAATTATTAATAGAGGAAAACATGATTTTCATTCTCATATGGAGAAAAGGAAATTACGTGCTTTAAGTCCATGGCAAGTAATTGGCAATGGAAATGGTAATCTCCCAAGCTGCAATATGCTGGTAGCTGTAGGTAAAACGGACTAGGTGTGTTGGAAGGTTTTAGGATGTGGGCTTTTTGTGCAAGTGGTTTGCTGGTTTTGCAATCCATATGTAATGTTTTTACTTTGTGTAGTGTAAGGGTATGGAAAGATTTATTTTTTGTGATTTGATCTAATAATTATTTTAAAACATCACGTAGGTTTTTTGAAGTTGTGTTTTAATACCTTGATAGTATATTAATGTTTATCTTCCCCTAATTATTCTTCTCAACACTCTCAAACACATTTTAAACCTTTACAATGCTGAAAGTACATACATTTTTTACTTAATTTTTAAGTAGTAGATTAAAATAAGCTAGTTCTTGGCTTCTTTTTTTCTCCTTTAATCAAAAGACTTGATTTTCATTCTGACTGAATTCTGTAGCCAAATTGACTTTAGCCTTAGACTATCCAGTGTTAGCAGCATCTGTGTTAAGTTTGGTCTCAGCTAATCTTTTGGAATCTTTGAATATTGGGTTGTAAGCCAAAACTTAGCTATCCAAGAGCACATCTGGCTTGCATAGTATTACCTCATTTGTATAAGGTAGTGCTCTTAGTTTCTTTTCATTAGTTTGTTTTTTTGTTTGCTGGAAAGGGGAATTTGATATGGGGGTTGTGCTGGCAACAGAAAAAGTTTAAGGAACTTCAGTGATTTCTTTCTTCCTGTACTGAAATTCACATTAGAGGTCATGATTTTGGTACATAGACAGGCATAGTAAATAAACTATATAAAGTAAGAATAAGAAATTCTCAGCCAATTACATGTGTTTGACAAATGTGTAGACACTACTAGCTATTCTGTTAGGTCTGCTGCATACAAACAAAGGTAGAGTAATACTTATGTTGTTAAATTTCTTAAGACTTACTTCTTCCAATAAGTGAAACTACCTCTTCCTAGGAGGATTGTTGTGCCATTTATAGAAAATGAAATGCTTTCACAGTTCATTTGGATAAGCAGCTGTTTGCTGAGGAAGGCAAAACAACCTATTGGTTTGCACTGAGAGAAATGTTGTTTTCTGTTTTGTAATTTAGGTATTTTCAACCTGCACTAGATGGAATGAGGTAAATCTTAACAGTACAGTCATCTGAGGAGTTTAGAAGGATTGGATTCAAAAAGTGTTTCCTTTGCTTCTATTTACATCCGCAAGATAACAGCGTGAAATCAATAGTATTTTGTTCTCGGTATTCGTTATTAAACATATTAGTATGCGTAGGGAAATAAAGAAGACATTTGGAAATGGGTAACCTTGGGTTAATTAAATCCATCTGCTGTCTGACTAATGACAGGAATATTGTATCCAGGGAATCACTTATGCTAGAAGATTTGATAACGCACAAAAAGTTTTCTAACAAAGCACTCTTAGAGCGAGCAAGGACTCACGTAACTGGAGAGAAAACCAGTCCCAGAGAGTAACTCACAGCTTTGTAAGGGCTCTGCTTCATGCGGGAATGTCTCAGGAGAAGTTAAGAACCACATTTGTTGTTCCTTGACATGCAAAATTATAACTGGCAAGAAAAGTAAAACTTGTTTTCATCTCATGCTACATGAAGTTGTGTTTATGAGGCTAATTTAAGTATCTCTGTTTCTATGCTCACAAACAGCCAGGATACAAATGTTTATTAGGAAAGAAGCTATATAGGGTGCAAAAATGGGCTTCCAGAGACACAGTCATGGCAGCTGAAAGAGAACAGACTTTTGATTCATATCAACTGGCAATCTGATCTTTTATAGATCACTGCCTCAAGATACCTGGGGTGACTGTTTCCAAACAGCACATATGATAGTTGCTTTCTATTTACACTGCTCTAACTTATATGAAGAGGGGGAAAAAAAGACTTTGTACTACAGCTTACATGCATTCCACTTTGTATTGGTCATCTATGCTGTTTGATGTTCTTTGATCAGTGATTTTTGTAGCTGTAAGTTTTTTGTACATCCTAATTCACAGTTTCTGGAAAAGAAGGTCAAATACATAGTTTAATTTTATTGAACTAATTACTGGATTAATTAGCATTTCATATCTGCATACACTCATGCAAAACATGGTTTGAAAGTGTGGAGGGGAAACCTGTGAACTTTGTGGAAACCTGGGTACTTTTAAAGCAAGGCAACCGTAATAGCATCGGATGAAGAATAGTTTATTCCATGTTGATCTGACAGATGGGCAAAACAAAACTCTGAGAGATTAATGTTGTTCTGCAATTTAATTTTTAAAAGTGTACAAAACAGAGTGGCTTAATAGAATTGAAAATGGTGGATGGGTTGGTTTGATCTACATCAGAGGAACTTGTTTAGGCTTCCTTTGTAGTGAGTCGGACGAAGTCCTGCTAGTATGTGATTTATCTCAGCTTAAAGCAGGCATCTAAAATAGGTCGGATGAATTGCTCTCTGAAACATCTGGTTTTCTCCTCTGCGTTTAAAGTGACCATCTCAGATGTGGATGTCTGAAGTTTGATGAGATGAATTCCTTACCGACTGTCACATTTTAAAAGACATGAGTTAATTATTGCTTTTTGTAGATGCTAAAGACAATTTGTTAAACAATGCATTTTAAAAGGTATTTTTGATATAACTGTGCCAGTTTGAGTGTAGAACTTTATGTTGTATTCCTAAACAAGCATGTCACACATTAGTACTCTGAAGACGTGGCCTGAAGCATAAATATGCCATATAGGCTTTCTAGTTCTGCTTCTCTCTTGTGCTGTTTTGGTGTGCGGGAGGTAGGAATGTGCCCCCCCAGCCTCACACACAGTGCAGAAACTGAGCACAGGCTGAATGCTGTGTACTTGCTTGCTGTACAGAGACATGTATTCACTGGAGAACTTAGCCTTAAAAGTGCAGAATACATAAATGAGTTTGAAAATAGTAGTTGGCCTCATTTAAAACATTTTCTGTCAAGCAATGTAGCTTATTAAGCATTTAAGTAGGAAAAAAAAATGCCTGTACTTTATTTTGTGATTGTTAATAAACCTGCTTCTAATAGTAAACATTGTAGTGTATGTTGAGTTGATAGTGACTTCCTAGCAGATGAATTAGCAGATGTATACTCTGTGGAACTGCTTATAATTACACAGTAGCTATGGTTACCAGGTTAAAGAAATCATGGCCTGATGATGAACAGAAATAGATTGCAGCAGACTGATTTGGTTTTGAGTTGCTTAAAAGCAAAATGCTCAAGAATAAGATAATGAGAACTAAGAATGTATAAGTAACAAACATGAGAGCACACTCTGCTGAACTGGCACAGAGTCTGCTTTTCAAATAATTTTTGATACAAAATCACAGTATTTTTTTAAAGCTGGGGTGTGCTTGTAGGTAGTTTGAGAATTGGGTGCCAATCACGTACTTGTAATGAAATTATTTAGTTGAAATAGTTAAGATTGTGAATGAATATTGCTAAAATTTTCATTTTGATTTACTACTGGACAAAGTTAAGTTAAAACATGGACTGTTCACATTCAAGGAAAGTCATATTCACGTGTTTTTTTTAAATCTAACACTTAGAATGACTTAATGGAAGTATTTATCTTTTCTTTTGATTATTAGGAAAAACTTCTTTACTGAGAGGGTTGTCAGATATTGGAACAGACTGCCCAGGGAAATTTGTTGAGTCACCATCCCAGGGGGTGTTAAAAAAGTGCATAGGCAAGGCACTCCTTGGAGGAGGAGGTGGACATGGTCTAGTGGGCATGGATGATGGTTGGACTTGATGATCCTGAAGGTCTTTTCCAACCTCAACGGTTCTATGATTCTCTAGCACTTAGAAATGGCATAGGAGTGGGTGATTTCAAGCAGGAAGGACAGAACTGGGCTTAAGGACAGTTGTAAATTTGCGCTGATGCTGATGGGCCCCCTTCAGATGTTTCTAGCGTATGTGTTGCCTGGCAACATCAAAAGTACTTGAGTCCATTTGCAGAAGGGAGTGCAGGTGTTGAGGTGTTCAAGCCCCATTGATTTCAATGTAAAGAAGAAGAGATGTAATGTTTTCAAAAGTTTCCACATGGTTTAGAAACACAAACTACAGTGAATTGCGTTGGATATAGGGCCCTCAATCACACAAGCTTTTTCTCAAAGTGTTACTCTCCTTTTATGAATTACAAACTATGTAGAACTGTATGTCTGAATTTAACTTGAACATAAGTTCTATAATGTCTGTATATTATAATGTAGAACAAGATTTTATGGCAACATGCTCTTCCTTAGAGTATGGATGCATTTAGACCTGGTCTTTCGCACCAGGGAAGCTTTCCTAGGGACCCTCATTAGGCCAGTGTAGTAGCCACTTTAGTTTTAAAGGCTGACCATATTAAGACTAAAACTTTGCACCTGATGTTTCTCCATTTTGTAAGCCTAGCTTACGAATTCACGGCTGCGAGATCATACTCCTCATGTCTGCACACCTTGTTTTACAGACTAACCAACCATGACTACAGAATCGGGGTCGGACTCCGAGTCCAAGGATAAAGAGCAGGATCAGCAAGAGAGCCCTGCTCAGCAAGGGGCAGCAGAGACCCAGCCGCAGGACCAGCAGCAGCAGCTGAGCGAAGAGCATCAAAACGCGCTTGAGCAGTTCTCAGCTGTGGCAGCCCACAGCACACCGGTGAAGAAGGAGGAGGTAAGGGACCCCACGCATGCATGCTCACTGCACGCAACTAGCTATGTGCCCACTTTATTGCGCCTGGGAAATAACAAGCTTGGTGTGTTAGGAGTGGAGATACATATTCCGATACGCATGGAAGGCTGTTTGGTGTGATGCTGTAGATCTTGACTGGTTGGTCTTTTCAATTTAAAAAAATAATAGTTTTCAAGCAGAATGTTTTGAAATTCACGTCGGGTCTTTCTGCCTCCAGTGTTTAAATATAAGGGCAGTCTTATTAACTAAGCAAGAAACATCTTCAATATTGCATTTGCATTAAATAGCAAACAGTGCCAATTTTTAAGAAGCTTAAAATGTTTTCAGAGTTCATTTCTTCTTTGACACCTGCCAAAAACTGATTTTATGCTTGCCTGTCTGATGTGTGAGCCGTGAAGAATCTGTGGTCCCTTAAACTTCTCGTAGTTCTGAAATGACTGTGTTATAATTACTTTAACTATTCATGTAATAGGTTTCAGAAGAGCTATCATATGCTTTTCCATTTGGTTCATTGTTGCACTTATTAAATTTGTGGAAGCTGCTTTCTTTTTCCCATTAATAATTTCCAGTCAATAGGATTAACAGGCATTGTTCTTCATAGGTAAGTGACATTCAATGAGGTACCTGCAAATCACATCCTTTAGCTCTGTAAGGTTATGACCCCCATCTGATCACATTCACCACTGAAGAGTTGAATATATCTGTCTAACTCGCCCTCTCCTCCACCCTTTAAAAAATTCAGATTGTGTGAAGTGGGGTCCTGTTATTTTACCTAGTTGGGAGGCAGTGCAGGTGAAGCAAGCAGATGTAAGGCATTACTTAAAGTCAGCACAAGTGCTTCTGTAGGAGCTGTTTGCGGCTAGTTGTGGTCTTGGGTTATAAGCTTTTGTCCAGAGAGCTACAGCCCAAACTTGCTGTTGGTGGGGCTAAAATGAGGGTGTAAGCAATTTCAGATACGAAGTATTTTTTGTATCTCCCTCATTTAGGGGAGCATTACCTAAATGGACCAAATTAAAAGAGGTGTCTTATGTCTGACTTCTAATACCTCAAGAGGCAGACATGGCAGGGCAGGATTTCTGGTGTTTATCGCTCCTGAAGATCAACCGTTGGAATAACTGCTTATTTTTTTCCATTGCTGACCATTTTTACCATTGATAACCCTTGATCAGCCTCACTCCATGCCCACCAAAGACCTCCCTGCTCTTGCTCACACATCCACTGATTATGTGTTGGGACAATTTTGGTCTCCAAAATAGGTCGGAAATTGCATGTAATTAGTTTGGGGAAAAGAGGTGGGGCTGCTTGCCCAAAAGAGAAAGGTACTGCACAAACTGGTCATTGAAGTGTAATTCTATCAGGCCTAGGCATAGGTATTACTAATTTTGTTCTTCCAGACTTCTTCAGTAATCTTTCTGCCCCAAGTTCCTTTTGATGTTAAAAAAACCCAAACCAAACCAAACCCCAGAATAACCACAAAAAAACCCAAACCCCTTAGGCACCAAACCTGTCCATCTGTGTTTAGAGAAGCATGAGTTTTGAGACCCAAGATGCTCCTGTGTGCTCTGTGAGCCCTCCCTTTCCCAAAGATCACCTATGAGATGGTACCTGTAGAAGCCTTGACAGAATAACTAGGTTAGCGAAGGAATATGCAAGACCTTCCCATTATGATTACCAGATTGAATCCAGAAGTCCCTGTTGTAAGCTAACTGCCGAATCCAGCTGCAGTGATCTGCCCAGTATATTTCATAGTGGCTTAAGTGTCTATATCACAGAAAAGAGCCACTTAAATGCAGCACTAAGAGACAGAGCTAATGGCAATGGTGTCATTAAAAAAGCCCCAAAATGAAGGAGTAATGGGTATCATTCTCTCTCTTGCTGTCTGTAATTACAGTGAGGAAGTTGATGGGTTTTGCTGTCGCTCATATGAGAGAACTTCAGGAGGAATGATTTAAGTTACCAATCCATGACGGTGACTTTTTGTTGTCATTCTGTACACATAAAAAAGAACATTTTAATGAAGGCAAAAGTGCTTTTTCATGTTAAGATTAGCAGTTACTACAGAGATGAGTCCTTTCTATCAGGTATAATAATGCAATCTTACTATCTTCCTGCCTTCCAGTCTCATTGAAAATGAGCAAGAAGGTATCACACAGGTTGGGCACTGACATTTCTGAGCAACTATCATAAGCAGATGGGGTTCATATGTTGTGCAAGCTTGGTAATATTGCTTCATACTCCAGTGAGAAGCTGTGAAGTGTCAAAGGTCATTACTGCTGAATCCTGCAACTCCAAAGGCTCGCTTCAAGAGAGGGGTCTAGCTTCAGAAGGGCTTGAACATACTGTGTCACAGTAAGGCACAGTAATATAGACAGAGATGAGACAGCTTATGTTCAAAAACCACAAACCCTGAAGCAACTCGTGGTGCACTAGAATTGAGACTGTGACACCAAAAATATTGCAGAAATACAGCACAGAGGTATCTTGGGGAAGAATTTAGGAGAAAATGCAACTATGCTTGCAGAGTTCAAAATAATTCACTGAGTACATGGGTTTTTACTCTGGCCTTTTTTTTTTTTTCCTAGATACCAAGATGTCATGTTTCTTTAGGAAAAAAAGGCTTAATACAGTCTGAAAGTACCTCAATGCCTGAACATGTCAGCATAGTTTGACGGAAATTCTCTAATAGTTCTTGGCGTGTTTTGTTCTCTAGACAAATGAGAGAAAATCTTTTGTATTATTTTAACCTAGACACATTCCCCTGATCTTAATGTAGACAGGAACCTTTAACAAAATAACCTTAATACCATTAAAAAAAAAATTAGAAATAACTACATTTCTGCTGTAGTCTTGAGTTACCAGGTGTCTTTGTGTGAAGGAAAATAATCCCTAATCCATAGGGATTCATAGAATGTTTTTGTAGGCTGAAGATCCGTCTAAAATTTAAATGGCTGTTGGGTGCCCTTGTTGTGGGCTTTTCTCTCAAACAGCTTTCCTGTTTTCTTTAAAAAGATTAATTCCATGCTCCTGTTTTTTTTTTTTTTTTTTTTGTTGTTGGTTCCTTTTTCTTGGGACAGCATGTTAACTTTCACATGGGAAAATCTAATGAGCCACTGGCAATGAGAGTATATTTCTTCCAGTTCTGCCACCTACACATGTGCATGTGCACTTTTCCTGTCAGATTTCTTTAACAAAACATATGGAAATCATCAGAGTTCCTCTGCCCATCATCAGCAGCGCAGCTCTTCATGGAGGCCCTAGGACGAGACATCTTCAGTCTTGTTTTTCTCTTGGTGCAGTGGGTTGGACCACTTGCCAGCTGGCCATGGTTGTGGTAGAGGGGTAGCTGCCCTCAAGCCTTGCTGTGAGCCTGGGGGGGGCTCTCCCCCCTCATCACAGCTGCAGTGAGCGTTAAGCGCTCAGCAAACAGCTAATCCACTGACATACGCTGTGCCTTCATCTCCTGCCAGCCTCCAAGGTATGAGAGGACCTTGAGATCCAGACACAGAGCTGGTGCCCAAGTGCAGGAAGGAGAAAGTCCTCCAGTGCTGGAGCTAGGTGGGGGAAGAGCCGGCTGGTGCTCAGCTGCTCCTGGGGAAGAACATCCACGGCTCAGGGGGTGAGGCGGGTTTTGAAAGCAGCTTTTGCATTGCTTTTTTATCTTTCTAGCCCCTCTTTCTTCTAGTTTCCCCACCCAGGGAAGCCCAGGAGACCTTTGCTGTTGTATTGGGTCTGTTGTTATGTTTTCTCCCCCCTGTCCAGCTGAGGAGGGGGAGTGATAGAGCGGCTTTGGTGGGCACCTGTCATCCAGCCAGAGTCAACCCATCACAGCCGTGTCCTCTCTCGCAGGGAAAGGAGGAGCGTGAGTCTTACTTCACCTCTTTGCAGTTGCTTCTTTGCAAGTTGCTGGGGCTTTGATGGGAGCTGTTGCTGTTGGTAGCAGAGATGATTCCAAATTCCTCTTTTCCCCCATTCACCCAAAGGCGGAGGGGAAGCTTATGGCTTGTTTGTATGGAGTCTTTCGGGGAAAGTTCCCTGTGATTTAGCAGTACACAGTTTTTGCTGATTATATGACACAAGGTTGTTCTAGTCTCAAAGCAGATTAAAGCCTTTGGATGGATTTGCTCCATTCTCATGAAGGTTTATTATATACAGTGAATGGAAACAGACTTGGAGGATTAATTTACAATGTATTTCCAGCAATGCTTTTTGCTTATTACACTGAAATTGTTCAGAGTCAAAACAGGTTGGGTTTTTTTCCTTGTATTGAGGTAACAGAAAGGTGTTATTTTTATTTTACTTAAACTTTAGCTTAGGAATTACTGCAGTCCTGTTGAGGTTTTGTTTGGAGACTATCAGGGGCATAACTGATGAGAAAGGTAATGACTGTGACACAGTGCTGTTGCTAGGAAGGGTGAAATGCTGTAGAGCTGTTTTGCTTTCATCTAGTGCCATGGAGAGGACCAGGGGCTGTGCTGCATCACAGTAACTCTTCAAATGGCCTGACCCTCGGATAAACCCCTGCAAAAGTAACCAAAGTTGTTTCTTCTTGCCCCTTTTCTCTGCAGTGTATTTGTTTTTCAAACAGCACCTGTTTCTTGGCAGCTTGAGGGACTTATCAGGCATCTGCAGAGAGCAAAATTCAGCCTCTCATCCTGTACTTACCATCCGTTAGCCAGCCAGCTGCACACAAAAGTTGTTTGGCCCCTCACTTCCATCCTGTTTATTTAATCCTTTGCTCAGGCATTTGGGGAGCCTTTCACTCTCCCAGGCATGTCTGCATTCCCCTGTGAATTCACACTGTCGCAGTGGATCTGTGCCCTTATTCAGGGGACTGTTTTCTCACTGACAGCGAAATTAGTGCAAACCTGATGGTCTTTTCCTGTTCTCTGTGACACCACAGAAGCATCATATGATTTAACAGGTACAGGACTTAAAAGTAATATCACAAATTGTAGGAATATCTGTTCATCACAGTGTTTACCAATTATTCAGCATTTCCAACAGACCAAAAAAAAACCAGGTCTAAGAAGTCCAAGAGGGATTTTTTACCTCCAGAAAAAGTAGAAGCCTAAAGTATTTTCATGCCCCTCCTCTGCAGGTACTCTGTACCTTCTGGAGTGAGAAGAGAGGGCTGGGAGGAATATGGGCAATATGGGAAATCTTTTCAATAGGTAAGGAAGACTCTGTCTTGCATCAGGGGCTTTCTGATACAAGCCCTACACTAGGGTTACTTAAATGCTTGGGTGCAGGGTGCATAGTGTATTGCATGGCACAGTTGGTTCATCTCACTTCAAAAAGTATCTTTCTTTCTCTTTATAGGTCACAGACAAAGAACAGGAGTTTGCTGCTGCGAGTGCAAAACAGCTGGAATACCAGCAGCTAGAGGACGACAAGCTCTCTCAAAAATCATCATCTAGCAAACTTTCCAAGTCTCCTCTAAAGATCGTCAAGAAACCAAAAAATATGCAGTGCAAAGTGACACTCCTGGATGGATCGGAATATGCCTGTGAAGTAGAGGTAGATTGCTTTTTGTCTTCTTTTTTTCATCCTGTCTGGAGGAAAACAGTTGAAATTAGATTCCTAATTTAAGCAAAAGAATGAATGGCCTGATATTTCACCAATGCCAAGCACAGAGATGCATTCATTGTTTCCTCTGGAGGTTAAAGGTGTTGCACAGATTTAAGTTGGATAAGGGATTGTGAGCAGTCTCTGGAACAGCCAGGAACTTTGGATTAATTTTATGTCAGCACATGACACAACAGAATGCAGAAAATAAATTATGGGCAGCAAAGCCCATAAACACAGAAGGATTTGATCCCATAGGGTTTCTCTTTTCCTTGGTACTCTGCTGAGTTGAGACTCGTATTGAGTCACTGTCCAAACAGTAATTCTGTCCCTTGTGAGATTAGTGGGGGCATGAGAGACACCCAGAGGAGGCAGGGGAAATGTCAGGAGCAAGTAGCAGTGATGGTGGTGAGTTTTGTGAGCTTCTCCAAGATATCTGTGAATCGTAACTGTGTCTGAACAGTACTGGAAGAAAGTTGCTGGTGGTTTTCTGTAAGGAAACTTGCCTTCCCTGCTGGGACTTTGCCAGGAGCCTACTTTCAGGAGGGACGGTCTTTGCTGCACTGTCACTTCAGAACCAGTCTGTGCCTGCAGGCAGAGCCATGCTAAGAGGTTGCCTTGCCTTCAATTCCAGAAGGCCATGGAGAAGCAGGGCATGAGTGAATTCAGCATCTTGTAGTGGGCATGAGCAAATTCAGCATCTCAGAGTGGACCCATTTCTCAATTCAGCCTTTCCAGCCATGACACCGAGGTGGTCTTTGGGCAGTGGACCAGCCTGTCCTGAGCCTGCTTTAGGTCAGGAGTCCACAAGCAGCGGCCAGGAGGGGAAGGATGTGTGTTGGAGGGCTCGGCAAAGCCAGTCCTCCCTCAGGCAACCACAGGATGCGGTGGCAAAGAAAAGCCGCCTGGGGAGGACAGGAGAGTAGAAAGGTAGAGGTGGGGTAGTCTGCAGGCTTGAAAGAGGAACCCACAAGAACATGAAGAAGGAGAGAGGGTAGAGGAAAGGACTATCTGACTGGGAGCCAAATCCTGTTGTCTTCACAGTCAGATTGCACTCAGCCCTTGTATCCTCCAGCCACTCTTGTTTTAAGCCCTCTGGAGAGTGGCAGGTGAGGAAGACCTTTATGATGTTTATTTAATCACAGCTTTTACAGTTTGGGCCAAATTTTTCTATGCTAACACCGGAGCTGTGATTTTATTACTCTTACAGCAACTTAGCAGTCATGCTGTCAAGTATCTTCTAGTTTCACTGGCCAAGCCTGTGTTGTTTCCTTCAGCCTAGCAATAGCTATCTGGCCACATACTTCGTGACTATTAAATTGTCATTTCTTCACCTGTGGCCCCAGTTTTGTCTGTCAAGAATAGTGTGCAAACCATTAAGCTGGAAGAATGACTAATACTGGCTTTGATGGAAAAAGTCAAGCTCGTTTCAGCTTTTGCCACTTGGTTATAAAATGTGAGTCACTTTTTGCAATTCGGTCAAGTAAATTTTACCAAATGGGATTTCTATGGAAATCTTGTCTAGCAGGCTGAATTTTATGAGAATATAAGATGGAGCAGAAGTGGTGACTTGTTATGTTAGACTTCCACTTATGCAAAAAAATGCTGTGAATAATACTGTTAGGAAGTTTCACTTTTTCACTAAACTTGCACTTTTGAAGTGTCAAATTGCTAGCATATAAAAGCCATCATGTTTTATTGCTCATCAGATTTCTCTGCTTTCCAAGTTCTGAATAGCTCTTGAATAATGTCCAGTATAAATTTTGTATGCATTTTTTCTACTTACACTGCTGAAATATTTTGAAGTTGTCTTGACTGTCATCAATAATCACTTTATCTGCTTCTAAGATGGTTAGACTTCCTAGGCAGAATGTAATATTGATGAGAATAGAGCTCCTAAAAGGATGAATCCTTAAATGACAAAGCTATGACGATGAGTAGACCATAGGGTGCATTGAAACAGAAGTTAGTTAAGAGGCACAAATATTTCAAGGAGCAGTTTAGAAGGCACAGTTATTTCAGGGAACAAGTGCAACTGGGGTGATGCATGCATTTACATACCTTAAATGGACAATCTAGACTTTGCATCCTTCCTAGGTGGTATTGTCAGCATACTGTGTGTATTGAGGATGAAACTGCAGGTACCTCTGGCACAGCCCACTCTGGCCCATGGGAACGCTTGGTAGATCCCCAGAGGAGTCCACTTTCCAAGTGCGTAAAGTTCAGCTACAGCAAAAGGATGCTGTGTCCAGTCAAGAGAAACGATGTGACTTTCACTGTGCTTTTTCTCCCAGGGAGAAAAAGTATATACAAAGGGAGTTAGCAGGGCAGGGAGACTGAGGGTCTGTCTC
>JANZLQ010000050.1:63978-126689 GCA_026212715.1 Elanus axillaris | reverse complement strand
CAGCACTGCTCAGCAGTAGCCAAAACACTGGTGTGTTATCAACACCTTTCTAGCTACCAATGCAGAGCACAGCACTAGGAGGGCTGCTATGGGGAGAATTAATTCCATCTCAGCCAGACCCAATACACGCTATTTCTAGGATTTATTTCCCTTCTTTTCCCTCTCTGCCCCATCTCAATTTTCTGTTATCAAGACTACTGCTTTTTAATTAAAAGATGCAAGTGGAACCAGCTGTCATCCTCTCTGCCTTATTTGAAGTATCTTCCTAAAACAGGTTAGCATTTGCCTTCATCATTTCTGCTCTAAACATATACATGCTATTAATTGCAAAGTGAGATCAGAAAGCTATAACACTTCATTTTTCAAAGGCTCAGCTGTCCAAGCCCATTGGTAATTTATACTCTTTCTTGGTTCCTCTGTGGCTCTGACTTTCTTATTGTGTTGGACACCAGAAATCAAACCAAATGTTTCCATGGCAGACTGTCTGTGCCATCTCTGCAGCCCTGCATCAGAGTGAGTTGCTGTAGGATTCAGATAGGCTGCAGAGCACATGGAAAGCTGACATCTTGGAAAGCATTACTGGTATCCCCTCTTCTTGGTAGGTGGTGATTGGTAAAAATACACTGATTTGGGACTTTTTTCCTCTCCATTTTTTTTTTCTCAGTCATGCTGCCGCTGGGACCTGGGCAGTAGTTGGGTGTCCCATGCTGTAGCCACTGCTATGCCTTTGTGGCGAACCTCTGGTGACTTCCTCCCTGATGGAGACCCCATTTCCTTAATGGGTTTCCCTGCGTCCTCAGGTGACTTCAGAATAGCATACTTGAGTTGAGATGGTGACAAGTTTTAGTTCCAGATATTTAAAACCAGTGTTTATAACATGGAGAGAGGCAGACTGGAGTGAACAGGTCCCTTTTTGCCATACACAAGTATGTGCTGAAACCCCTTTTTGGAGGCAAAATGGGCATGAAATAAATGGATTCTCAAATAGGATGGAGTATTTCATTTCACATGAATTTTTATTTTTCCTGTTAAAAAGTGAGAGTACATGGACGCTTCTTTAAAAATAAGTCATAAAATGTGGTCTTAGGACAGGCTTTGAAGAATAGAGAACAAGCAGACTTACTTCTGCTCTGCCACCACTGCCAGAAATGAAAGACAGGGATGGCCAACTTCATGTGTTTCTTTTCCTGGCTTGCAAGACTGCCTCTGGAGGAAAAACCCTTCAGTGCTTCTGTATGGCAGTGGGGGACAGCACGGCCCCATTGTCCCCATCCCATGCAGCGTCTGAGCGAACCCTTGCCCAGGAGCCATATCAGTGTGGACCTGCACGCCGCTTTTGCACAGGGAGTTTAATAACATTGAATTTCTCATCCATTTTGAGGTAGGCTTTAAGGTCAGGAAGGAAACCTCTGTAATAAGATGCACTCTGCTTTCTGAAGGATACTGTTTCAGTTACCCCCTGCACATTTTAATTGTTTAATGGATTCCACCCAGTCTCTTGCAAATGGCTTTACATGTGAAACTGATTACTGAATGCAAGAGGGAATTTTTTTAATAAGTCTTTTCCTTTTGACCTACTCGTTGCTTACATTTCAGTTAATTTAATATGAAGAGCTTTGGTTTAGGTTTTTGTTCCTTTCCCGGGATGTGTTTCAGTAAATGTGGCTGGGTTGAGATGCATCGTCGTTGTTACACAGAATGTTTTCTGTCCCCAGACCCACTAATTAGGGCTGACATAGATTAGCCAGGGGATTCAGTTAAGATCTATGTTACCTGACACATGTCAGTAGGAGTCTGAGTATTGCCTGAATATGTTCCAGCTAAATAGAGTTAATACACAACTCTTCTGGCTTGCTTTTTCCAAATACTGTAGGCAGCTTTTTATCAGTTAAAATACTTATCAATTCAAAAAGCATAACGGTCTGGAAATCGATACCAATGTTGTCCAGCTCATAATAATCAACCATGAGGCTGAGCAAAAGTTTTTTTTGCTTCAGTTTGGTAATTGAAAGAAAAATAAAAATGTTTGGGCTCCCTTTTAGTGATGATGATTATTATTATTTCACTGAAGCTAAATAAATCTAAATAAAAAAAAGTCACTTCAGATTGAGCCAAGCCTTTTGGAAATGCCACAAGGTGGAGAGAGGATGCTGGTGTGGCACTTGTGGGGCTGGAGCATTTCCTCCTTGCCACGAGAGCTCAGCTTCCCGCAGCTCCTTGTGGCTGGGAATGTCTGGGCTGCGTGGTGTTCAGGGAAAAGGTCTCTCATAACCTTGGTAGAAAAACACACCTAAGCGATTAGGCAGCTGGGGTCTCTTGTATTCCTGTATTTCCTCCAGTTAACATGCAAGTCTTTTACAGAGACTGAAGAAGAACCAAGAATTAAAACCAAGTTACTCCTTCAGATGTTGTACCAAGTAAACAGCACATTGGGCTTTAAATTCCACCTTTTGGCACACCAGAGGACATGTTCACAATCAAAATAAATGCGAAAAGTTTAAAATAACAACAACAACAAATTTGTATGTGTCCTCTCCACATCCATTTTCTGTGTTCAGCTCTTTTATCTCTTGCCTTTCATTAGTAGTTTCTGAAAGTGATTTGGGCAGTGAAATGATGGGTTTAGCAGACAAAAATCTTAATTTTCATACTTTGGAGGTGCCAGCCATTTTTCATAATGGTGAAAACGATTGAGAGGGGTCGACCTACATTGACAAATAGTTTCAGCTGCCCTGAAATTGCATTTTCTAGGGAACAAATGATTAGTTGAAAATTTCCTAGTGAAATGTTGCCTCTGATTCCCTCCCCTTGGTGCACCAGCTGGACACAAGCCAGGCAACAGGAGCTTGTTCTCCATCTGGCGAAGTTTTAAAAAATATTTTGGTCATGCATGCTCAAACCCAGGTACTGCAAGGCTCATTGCTGGTTAACTAGTTTGCAAGTGCCCAGGAGAGGATGCTCTTTTACTTTCCTTTTACCCCAGACAGATAGAGGTATGTTGGCTTCAGGGGTCCTGTCCTTGTCACTGTCCTTGCTGATGGCCTCACCAGAGTGAGACTGCATCAAGCCCTCCACGTTTGTTTTCTCCAGGCTCATCTTTCTGTGCTATGGTTTCTGTGTGATTTATTTATTTTTTTTCACTCCAGCCTGACAATGTAGGTCAGGAAGAGCTCTGTGGCTTTTAAACTCATATGGCAAGATTACTCTGTAAATCGGACTATGTTGACAGTAGAGCTTTTTCAACTGAAAATAAACAAAATGTTTATGGTTGATTTTTGCTGATATATGCCAGTAACTATTTATGTTACAGGTAGCAGCTGGTTCCCCTTTCCATGTTGATGCTAGTCTTGTGCATAGTTAGCAGTTACACAGGAGAAATGAGTGTTTCCTGAGCTTATCCAAACATAGGTAGAATAAGGAAATTATTTATATTTATAACCCCCGCTGGAAAGCTTCAACTGCTGTATTGAATCCCCAGAGACCCACTTGAGTACCTCAGAGTAACTCTTGCAGGAGGCAGTGGGGCAATCAGGAGGCATTAAGCCAATGGATCAACTGCATGTCTAGTTAAAATTCAACCCCAAACAATGTGTTCTCAAGAAAGCTGAGCAAGGGGTCTACTTCCTCTATTGAAAAGCCTCCAAAATCATGGAATAAGGTTTATTATTTTAGGTTAGGATTTAGAAAATATGTGAGACTAATCAGTGTGCTGAGAATTGGACTGCTGCTTGAGAAATAGTATCCACTGGTTTTTTCCTTTATCAGAGGGTAGTGCTTGTGAGCTGTTACCAGATCTCAGTTTTTACAGTTTGAATTCTGTTGATGTGGAATGCCAAAGAATTTTTTAATCATCATATTTGACAGGTATTTCTGCAGCCGTTGTGCACATGCAGCCGTGGCTGTTATGCTTGCACGTATAAAGACACGCTCCAGAGTATTTATTATTCCTCAGGTGCCCCCTTCTGCTGTTTTGCATTGCCATGAATGAAGTGTCCGCTTTTTTTCTAAGCATGCAAACTGCATAGCACGCATGTTGGTACACTTAGAGCTCACATGATGCCAGTACTGGTGTGATCTCTGCTGCTGATGTAGAAGGCAAAAACCCTAATTTGGTTTGAAGCCAGAATCAGGACTAGGTCACCAATCTTCTTACTGGGATTTAGCAGTCCCCTGGGTTTTTTTAGATTAGTGCTGGCTTTTTAGGATTGCAGGCTCAAATGGCATTAAAGAAGGTTGCCCCTGATAAAAACTATGTCATGTTATATAATGTCATTGACACTTGCTGCAGGTATGTAACTGTAGCGTAGAGAGCGTTACATACTTAACTAAATGCCTGTATTAAATACTTAGGAGATAGGTGTCAGAAAAGGTTATTTTCAGGAATGTTAATATATTTCAGTGTGCAGTATTACGATAAATATCAATAAGCTGATACATTGTGTTACTACCATGATGAGGAGGGGAAAGAAAATGATCAGTCATCACTGAATGTCAAAATACCTTCTAGGCTACTAGAAGTTTTCCTATGTGGCATTCATTTCTACGTGCAGAGGAGTTTGGGGTAGAGTTCTAAATTAAAAAGCAGAGATAGGCAAAATGCTATTGCCGGTTTTATTTCAAACTATTAGAATATATTATTCAGGTACTGGGATGTATATGCAGGTTCACACATAAAAAAGTTAATAAAGAAATAGAACGCTTGGAGTTAATAAAGAAATAGAACACTTGGAGAGCTTGTATTGGCATGCAACTTTCAGGAAAAGCAATTCCTTATATGAAATGTATCCACATTGAAAAAATAAGTTGTTTTAACACAGTTTTTTGAAATTGCCTAGTTCTTAGTTCTGCCCCATTTGACTAAATTGTTTTTTCAGTAGATTGTATTTGGAATTGTGACCTGGGACATTTCTAAATGCAGTTTACCACTGAAGTATGTAAAAGGTTAAATGGTACTTCCTTTTGAGAACCAAAAAATGAATGTGTTTCACTTAAAACCTTTTCTTTTCATTGCCCAGAGGGTTTTTTTTCTGCCTGAAAAGCTGGCAGAAAGGTCTTGTTCAGTATCTCTTCCACATGCTGGTGAACTGCTTACAAACTGGATGAGAGTATTATGTCCATCCAAGGGATACGTGCATCCTCATAGATGTTCATTTATAATACTCTGCATATGCCAAACCCAAGATTTTCCCCTAACAAACATAAAATAGTTGGACTAAAAAGACCAGATTAGTTCATTTCTTTTATCTTTAAATTTTTTCTACATTTGTCTTTGTGGGAGGGGTGAGTAGGTTATTTGTTGTTCGCTTTATCACTCTGTATATCTTACTGCTGTCTTTGGTGTACAATGTTGTACTGGTAACTTCAGCAAGGTTTTTGTTCTGTAGCAGAAGTGACTTTCTTTTAAATGTTTTGTATAACGCCTAGAACACCACTCAACACACTGAACTTCCAGATGAACTAAATGTTGATGTTTCTGCAACTGCCAGTGCCATTTTCAGCAAGCACAGCGGGGGATATAGGGGCCTAAATTCCAGTGGTTGAGTCATGTTAGGCTTTTAAAAGCTCTCATCCTGCAAGTTATACATGTCATCTCTAAGATGTACTTTAGCAAACCATAGGAAAACTTGCTGACTTTCTGCCAATTAACACTCCAGGAAAGTTTCTTCATCCTATTCTTCTTCCTGGATGCTTCCTACTTAGCTTCCTGCTGGGGACTTCAGTTGCAAAATGGTAGATTTGAAGAAATTCAGTGTTCCTTTTCTCTTCTGTCACCTTTCTCCTGCATCTTCTTTTCCCTGTGCAGAAAAACTGTGAAGAAGTGTAAACAACACAAGAGGAAATCCTTTGAAAACACAAGTTACAAATGTGTAGAAGTGAAATGAAGTTAAACTTCTTTGGAATGACTTCTTTCATTTATCTTCCTTGGGAAAAAATAAACTTTATGCTATTTATTATTTTTTTTCACATTCTAATCAAGATTTGTTCAGAAAATGGCTTCTCCCTATTTGGAAATTTTCTGGCCTGAAGTGCAATGATTAGCTTCTAGAATTTCTCATTCAGCCCTTCATATCTTGACCAGCTCAAACTCTTTCAGAAAAAACACAGGAAATGTCATATAGTATGTAGACTTTTATTTCATTTACAGATAAAAATGCACTCCTTACCAGAATGACTGCGTGAGTTTAGGACCTCTGATTGACTCTCCATAGATGAAGAGGTGCTGTGATGTGATCACCAGCTCCTCTGCATTTGGAACCACACTGAACATTCACTTATAAATTTGTGTATGTTTGTGTATGCACATATTATGTTCATTAAATTATGCACATATTTGACTATGCGTATTAAATTATGACTATGTGACGTTGTGAGCCCTCCCCCAGAAATGAGGTTCTCAATACAAAAGTGATTTTGGAAGCTTGCATACACTTATTTGATCGCTTCAGCTTGCAAGTAATGACTATTTGCCCAAGTAATGTTTTTTTTCTAGGATTGGGCCAGTTTTTGTGTAAGTTAGGTAATTCATGAGGAAAGAATGAGAAAGTGTGTTGTCAGGAGGCTGGAATTCAGCGACTTGGAGATTCAGCTGGGGGAATTTGTGGGAAGAGAGTGCTCACTGTGGCAAGTACAAAATATTCCTGACAACCAGTTAATCATTTACACTTGTTAGTGTTGCAAGAATAATTGCAGAAGCTGCAAGGTGGGGAGGGAGAAACTTCCCGTTGTGTATGCTACTTATTTGTTGCCATATACATTTTAACTTTTATGGGTGTTTCCCTTGTGTTTGCACAGAGGAGACCACCATGTGGCCCCTGCAGTGCAGAAACCAAAGTGTTGACCAAAGTAACTTGCAAAATGCAGTTTAAATCAAAACAGTAAAGTGAGATAAAATCAGTGGTCTGGACACAATTGGAATCTTTTCATCATGCACAGGGCAAATGAAAAAATTAGCTAATACTTCCCCACCAGAAAGAACGAGGGAAAAGGAAGAGGTTAGTACAGCCGCGTGCCAAAATACATTACAGCACGCAAGGCTAGAGCCAGCCCACACATTTATACAGTGCAATTGTTAAGATCCATTGGAAAGTGCAAATGCTAATTAGGAATGTGAACCAGATAACCTCAACATCAGTTAAAGTCCAATTATTCTTACCGGGATTTCATGTTACTAATCTGTTTGTCCTTCTTCCAGCGGTCAAGCTCAACTAGAGTTATTACAGTAATTGTACAGAGTTTAACATCAGGCTAGTGCTAGCGTGGCACTGCTCGCTGGCAGCTTGACAGCTTTTCTGAGGAAAGTGGTGATATCGTGTTTGCATATGTATTCACACAGAAAGATACGTGTAGACTCTTTCCGTTTAAAATCCAGGTCCACAGCTGTGATACTTGTTTGTCTTGCTGTGTTCCTTGACTGAACAGAAAGTGAGATGAAGTTTCAATTCATTGGGGTGCCCTGACCTTGCAGTTACTGCGCAGTGGAGATGATGGTCGTTGGTGGCAAAAAGGAATCCCTTTACAGCTCTTTGGCTGTGGGATTCTTTCTGTCTTTGGCTTTTCCCTTGCCTGTAAAATTTGGTCTGAATGTGATCTCTTGTAATTGCTTTCAAACAGGGGGGGCATACCTTCATGCTGCAGACAGCCCTTGCTCAGCATTTTGCATCCACATGAGACTGCAGCATCAGATGCAAAAATAGAACCACTCCAAAATGCGACACTTTGGAGCCAGCAATAGCTTTCATTTCTATCCGAGAGGGCTGTTTTCTGCTCTTCAACTCCTCATCCTAGTTCCCTATCAATGAGAGGAAGGTAGTCTGCTCATGAGTAAAAATAGAGTATGACAGTAGGCTAACACTCTGCACTTTAATCAGGTACAGGATGATTAATTAACCCCTTAGCACCTGAGGAGGTGCAGGGGGAGCCCAGTATCACAGCTGTGCTGGTTGGAAGGACTGGGGAGGCCCCTGATTTGAGCAAGGCAATGGCCAGCGCTGGGTCAGGCCTGCTGTGGCATTGCCTGGCCAGTGCCTTGAAACCCTCTGAGAACAGAGGCTCCTTGGCCTTGCTGAGATACCAGTCGTGGTGCGGTATTGCCGCTCCAGGAAGAAATCTGTCAGGCAGAGGGTTGGATTTGGTCTGGAAGAAGCCGGAGTGGTGACAGGTCCTCAGCCCAGACACCTTCTCTGCTGGAATAAAGCTAGGAAAGATGTCTGGTCTGGTAGGCTGGAGGTGACCCAGCAAGCAAAGGTGTGTGGTTCAGGGTGAGGGTGCATCAGAAGAGGGGGTCAGCCTGCATCACCAAGGTGGGTGCCAAAATGCCCCACAGGAAGGTTACAAATGGTCGCATTTCAGGGGCAGGGGAGGATTGCCAAACTTGGAGCCATAGCAGCTTGAAGGAAATGTTTCTGAGAGATGGTGCCTCCTGCCATGGGGCAGCCAAGCACAGAAGCAAAATTTGTGTCTTGGAGGTGGCAGTTCTGGATCCTGATAAACTTTCCTCTGGCACAACTAGCTTCCAGTTTGGGAAGCACCGTCCAGCACACAACATTTGAAATCTTCCTGATCTCTTCCTTATATCTCACTAAATAGCAAAGAGGGTTCCTGGAGACTTCCTAGCATGCGCAGACAAGGAAGTTATGGTCACATCTTTCCATTAAATTGTTTGTTGCTCACTTCCCATGTAATTTTCCTTGTTGCTTGTCACAGTACAGTAATATATGGGTTTGGTAGCTTGATTGCTGCAATACAGGCTTTATTATTACCTGAACGTCCTGATGGACAACAAGGTGAGCAAGAGTCAACAATGTGCTGCGGCAGCACTGAAGGCCAATGCCATCCTGGGCAGTGTTGCTAGCCAGTCAAGGGAGGTGATCCTTCTTCTCTACTCAGCTCCTGGATTGCTGGGTCTAGTTCTGGGCTCCCCAGTACAACAGAGACATGAGCACACTGGAGAGAGTCCAGCGAAGGGCCATGAAGATGATGAAGGGCCTGGAGCATCTCTTTCATGATGGAAGCTGAGAGCTGGGGACTGTTAGCCTGGAGAAGAGAAGGCTTGGGCATCTTATCAATGTGTATCAGTATCTGATGGGAGGAGTAAAGAAAAGTCAGACTGTGCTCAGTGGTAGCCATTTGCCAGGACAAGAGGCAAGGGATGCCAAGTGAAATATAGGAATTGCCATTTAAACAGAAGCAAAAGAATAAAAAGTTTTTACTTTGAGGGTAGTCAAACACTGACACAGGTTGCCTAGGGAGGCTGTGGAGTCTCCATCCTTGGACATATTCAAAACCCAAGTGGACACGATCCTGAGCAACCTGCTGTAGGTGGCCCTGTTTGAGCTGGGGGGGTGGACTAGGCAATCTCCAGAGGTCCCCGTGAGCCTCAGCCAATCTGTGATTATATTAATGTGCAATATATTTTGTGGCTGAAGTGATAATGGATCTATAACAAAGGCTTGCATTTTTTCACTTTAATAATGTTCATTTATCATAAGTAAATTACAGCTTATGGGCTTAATCACAATAAAGGAAAACTTCCTCACTATTTTTTTGCATTAAGAAAGACCAGCCATTGTATCCAAATGTTCACCAGTGAGAATAATTGACTTTATAATAATCTTATTATCCAAAGAGAGCGAAGAGGGAAGTACTTAATTTTTGAGCTCCTCACTTTCAGTGATGTACAATGTGTTATCTTGGTCTGGTGATCTTGTAAGGGAAAGGGGGTGTGATGGAGGGATATGGGCTGAAGAAGCTGGTGTGGGGACGTTTGAGCATGGACTGTTTCTGGAAAAGCCAGTTAGGGGATGGGAAAGCCTTTTGTAACCTTTGGCCTCCTGTGGAGGGAGAAGCTCAGCTCCAAAACCGTGGAGAAGCTGGTGAAGAGCAAGGCTGCTTCCCCTCTCCCTTGTGTGTGGGAATTGCTGGCAGGCGCAGGTTTGCCAAGTTTGCTGCTGCTGGCTCCTTTCACTGGGAGCTTGACCAGGAGGCTGCTTATTCCCATTCCAGCTTCAAGTGAGAGCCCTGGCCTTTATAGAGCTGTAGGGAAGAGGCTGTGAAAAGTGTGAAGTTTTTGCTCCCAGACTTTTGTACTCATCGGTCTATGTTTTGCGTTCTTTCTGTTTGTCTTCATTTTCCAAAGGTTAAGCAAAGTGTCTCTTTCCACATCTGCACATTTCATTTCTTCCCATTCATGCCTAAAAAATAGCTAAGAATATTTCTGGAGGAGACTTTTGCCATATTTACCTTCCAGAAAAACTCTTCATTTACAGGGCTAGTATTTTACAGCATGAAGTCTGATTTCTTTTTTATTTTCTTTAATCCACATTTTTTGGACTGCTGAGAATTAGTTGACATTTTTAGCATTAACTTGTGATCTACAGTAGCTAGCAGACTGTCAGTCTTTCACCACTTCTAGCAAAAGTTTAGGATGGGTTGAGGAGCTGTATGAATTTGTAACTTGACCTTCTCTTCTCCTCCTCCCATTCTCTCCCTGCCAAAGCACTGATAGCCGTGCCTTGTCTGGCATGCTTATTTGGGCACACAGTAAAATAAAAGCAATTAACAAGAGCATGGGAGGTCTGTTCAGTTGCTTATTTATTCCAAACTAAACATCTTAATTTCCCATGGATTTATGCAGTAGCTTCCCCTCACTGTGTTTCTGCGCAACAACATTTTAGAAAGAGAGTGTGCATGCTCACACCGCGTGGGTGCGAAGCAGTGGTGCTGCGTGTGCGCAGGTGCACGAGGATTTGTTTTGGTCTTTGCATTAGGAGGTCAGCAGGGGTGGATCCGTTGCCAGGCGGTCCCCGCTCCCCAAATGATGGGAGCCCTCTAACTCCTGCTCCCACAGGTCAGCTCTGACCTGGGGAGAGACACTCAGGGACAGCAACGAGGCCACAACAGGCTCATCTGCCTGGACATCGATGGGTGTTTCTGCGGACAGTGAGAAGGAAAGTGGTCCTGGTAAGGCTTCCCCTCGGCCATCACCAGTTCACACCTGGTGTCTGGGTAAGAGAGGGCCCTGACCAGCAAGGGCTGTCAGTTTTACATGGTATTTCTGATGTCATCTTACAGCACCAGCAGGGTTTTCCCATATCCTGATGCAGCAGGAATTTTGTGGAAAGCATCTGAGTATAACCTGGGGATCTTCATACCGGAGGAGGAAGATACATTTTGTCATGGACAAGAAATGAGCCATGCAACCTACTCCAGGCTTGCCACACTTACTCTCACTTGCCCGCAATGTGTAGCCTAACAAGAAACCCCAAGCATTGGGTTTTTATTGGTTGGTTGCTTTTTATTACAGCACAGCCCCACAGAACTGTTTCCTGTTAAAACACCGTACCTTGCAGCTGCTAGCTACTATTTCTCAAAGCTGACATCTGTGTAGCTGCACAGATCAGCCAAATAGAACAGCTCCTGTGTTGGCCTTGTGTGACTCTTAAAATTAAGAGGACGTTGAAGTATCGCAATTCAAATACATGTAAATGGTGCAGTGGTGCAGACATAGTGTTTCTTAAAGCAGGTATCTTCTAGAGCTAACCTGCTTATTTTTCTCCATTCAGTATAACCACTTGGTTTGTTATCAGGTAAAAAAGCAAGAAATTTGGCACAATACCACATTGCTTGTTTATAGCAGAAATGTGGCTATTTTGGCTTGAAGTCTCCAAGTTGATTCCTCTCTGCACGCCAACAGTGAGATTTTTTTTATCCACTTGATCCTTTCCATGGAACATCAGGTATAAAACCACTAACCTCTTATTATTGACTTCCAAGTTTGGGGCATGAAGAATTAACTAAACATTTTTTTGACATTATAAAGGAGCTGGGGTATACTCGTGCTTCCTACTACAGGATGGAAAGCATGTGACAAGCAGAACAAGGCCCGAGAGCGGTTTGCTCAAATGATGCTGGCAGACGTAAATGAAGTTACAGCAGTACACTTGCAGTGCACTTCTGTGCCTGTTTTTTCTCAGCTGGAGAACACTTGTTAGACTCTATCAGCCACACTCTTCAGTTTCCCCATTGATAAAAATGTAGAGAATATTTCCCTGCTTCCTTTCTAATATACCATCAGAGCCCCAGTAGAAATACCAAATTTTACATAAATTAGGTTATGCTGCACAACTCCCTCTATCATCTCTTCTAATGTTTTCACAGGGTTTTAGGCAGCAACCCTCAGTTCTTTTCTTTTTGTTTTCCCTTGGCTTGCTTACCACTTCTAAAATAGTTTGAGCCCAGCGTTGAGCTCCACAGGTTTGTTGGTATAGTTGTGCCAGCTGGTATTGTGGAACAGCCACCCTCCGGCCAAGGCTGCCAGGCTGGCAGCTCTGTTGGCGGAGGCACGTAAATTCAGAGGCAGCGTTCTCTCCTTTTTTGTCAGCCTCCTTCATGCATTGTGTTTGAAGAAAGTAGTGTATTTCCAGTCTGCTTCAAGTCATGTGTATGCTACAGATAAAGAAAATGCAGCCCTGATGTCAACTAAAATATTTATGTATGCCTGCCTGTGTTTGAAATTAATTGGGCAGATTTTTTCCTTTGCTGAGTTGCACTTAGGGAAGCAGGTAGTGTTGAAACAGTGGCCCAAATAATTTTGGATTGTTTATACTAATTAATACATATCAAAATTGGCACATGTAGCTTATAAAGAGGACGTTTCTGTCTGTGTTTGGTTTTTTTTGAGATTTTTTTCTTAAGGTCACATATAATACTGAGAACTAGGGTGATGTGAATTTTTACCATCCAATACGAGAGATACTATGAAACTTCTGCTAAGGGCTCTGGCTGTTGACAGTGAGAGATCTTCTCATCTAACGTGTTACCAGTAAAGAAGGTTAGTGGGACACTGGAAAGCTGCTTTCTTACCCAGCTGTGTTCCCAGTGAGATACTAGGCTCTTTCAGTAATTTCAGTAGATGGTGTTATCACGTTGCCCCGTATATGAGACAAAAAAGGATCCTGGAATCAGTCCACATTCTTACCAAAGTGACAAGTATCCCCATGTTTGGTTTTCCCTTCAGTGGATCTCTCCCCAGTCACAGATTTGATAGTCCGTGATCGGGAATATTTTGTATGGTTGTTGGTTGCTACTATTGCACACCAAGAAAGCTCCGGTTTGCTGAGCTATGACCTCAGCATGCATTTGGGAAAAATAGAAGAGTTGTTTCAAGTTTCAGTGAGAAGATGACATGTATTGACTTATTTTTAACTCCGCAAGAAGACCTGAACTTCTATGAAAAACAGATTTGCCTCATTCAGCAGATTCTTATAAAGCTCCAGGTCAATAGGTTTGAAAGATGGATGACTTGAATTAAATAATTTGGGGGATATTGATTTGAGGATTAAATAGAAATGGTGTTACTTTAACACTTACATTACTTTATTTTGCAAACGTAATTTTTTTTTTTTCCTGTTCATTTCCCACAGAAACGTTCCAGAGGTCAAGTGCTATTCGACAAAGTGTGCGAGCATCTGAACCTTTTGGAAAAAGACTACTTTGGGCTAACATACAGAGACACAGAAAACCAAAAGGTAACCCACAAAACTGCAGCTGGCCTTTGGCATGTGGACATTAGAGCTCCCCGAGACTCCCCCTCAGACAGTTGCAAACAGTCCAGAAGTTGTTTTTATCTTCCTTGCCAAGTTCCATAGATACAGCTTGAGCTATTGTTTTTTGTAACTCGACTTCTCAAGAGCATCCCCTGTGTTTCCCTGGCTTCCCTTTGTGCTGGCTGTTTATGACATGAAAGAAGTTAATCATATAGCTGCTTCTCTTTCTAGTGTGATTTATTTCTTTACTGCTGTAGATGAAAGTCAGATTTACATTCATAGATATACTAGTAAACATGTTATACTAAAATATGGCTTAATAATACTGTGGTTGGGATACAGATAGGCAGGAGTTGATTGACTGCTTCTGCTAACTGTTAAGATAAAGTAAAGCTTTAAGAATTGACTTACTTTATCTTAGCATTATTGTTGATTTGGCTAAAGACATTAGTCTTCAGAAGCAGTTGGTAGCAATAGTGAATCGCGTTCTGCTTGTCTGCATCTCAACTTTAGTATTAAATAACCTGTGCATTAACAGTGTCCAAGATGATCTAGTGTGCAGGTGGTATAGATGTATTGTTTCGGACATGTTATGATGAAAGAGAGAGTATCAAAGGATAATTTAAAATATTCTGTGTGATTTTGGCATTTTAAGATAAGTATTTTGAAAGAAACCAGTAACAAAACTTCTTAGCAATATGTGCAGTAGCACAGCAGAGCTCACTAGGTGAAGGGGTTTTGTGCTTTGCGTGGCCTGAAAGGTCTTCCTTGATGGAGCTGGAGCTGTTACTACTTCTTTAGCTGTTTATGTCTTGTGAGAACAACAGTTGTATTTTCTAGGCTTCCCTTTGTTTCAGTTATGTATGATACAAAAAAAAAAAAATCAGTCTTCTTGTCTCTCTTTTCCCCTTTCTTTACAGAATTCTAAATATGAGGATTTTGTTTCTGATTCAGAAAATCACTTAAGCAGGCACTTGTTCAATGCCAGTACAAGACAACACTTCAGCGTATGCCTAGTTTTGAGTTGTGGTAAAAGTTAGGCTGATGTTTAAGTGCATTTCCAGATAGGTGTGCTTTCCTGTACTGGAAAGAGAAGAATGTATTTGTTATTAACAGGTGATTTAAAAGCACTAAACATTTATAGATTGCCAGTTACTTTACAGAGCTAAACAGCTAAAAGAATAACTGCTTGCCACCGCATTTATTGATCAATAACATGCATATTTTTAATGTCAAAGTACTTAGCAATTCACCTCCCTCCTCTGCCATATAACTTGCAGCCAGATGATATATGCACCCACATCACGTGTCATCTTTGAAAATAGAAATCCTGATGCATCTTTAATTTCTTGGTACATAGTGTGCTTTTGTGCTCAGCAATAGCTGGAGCTCTTTAGGCTCAATGTTTTGCACCACAGACCAGGTTTGGACAGCTGCAAACTGGTTATTTTTGTTGCGTGGGGGGATTCTTGTGTTCTGCTTGCTTGATATTTCTTTAGTATTTTGTTTTCTCCGATATACTTGTTTTTCTTTCTTTGGAGAAAGTGGAACTTTCCTAGGGGAAGCGAACTTTTTGTTCAGGGCTCTGTGACGCATTTGAAATATTAATTTGATTCTGTTAGAGGACAAGGCAGCGGTGGCACTAAGAGACCCCAAGCTGCTGCGTGCCTCCTCCAGAGGAATTTGATCTGCTCCTTGGTATCCATGGAGTAGTAACACATCACTGTGATCATTCCCCACCTCCTCGGCAGGGTTTTTGTCTTGCATAGTCACGGGGCTCTGCGCGGCGTGGATGGGGGCAGCCCTGGTTCTGCTGTGGTTCTGCCTCTGGTTTCCCCCCGTGCTCCCTCTGCCCCCAGGGAGTCCCTTATGCCCACGCTGGGTTGCAAATGGGGCAACTCTTGCTTGCTACGCCATGCTTGCTTATCCTCTAGCAAGGCTTTTAGCCCTTCCAGGATTAGAGCAAGAAACCAACCAACCACACACAAAAAACCCCAACCCTCTTAACAAGTTTGTAGAAATTTAATCTTCCCAGAAGATACTCTGGAATAAGATTTCTGTGCATTTATTTTACTAATTTCTGGGGTTTTTTATTTCAAACCATTTAGCCCCTCAATATCTGGGAAGGTTAATTAAAAATCCTGCTTCTACCCAGGGCCACATCTTGGAAGTTAATGTTATCCCTGCCTACTGCTGCTCCAAGGAGAAAGGGTGGCAGACCTTCGCATGTTCTAGCTTTGACTCATAGCACTGTTTTAAGAATAATGTTTATTGTGTTTTCTAATTCAAATTGAAAAAAGGAAACATTTTCTTTGCAGAATTGGTTGGACCCTGCCAAGGAAATTAAGAAGCAGATCCGAAGTAAGCTTGTTATCGTTTGTGTGTTTATTTCAGGGGGGCTGGAAAAATTTCATTCTGGTGTATCTGGACCCCAAAAATCTGCACAAAAAACTCTCACCCTGTAAACTGCCATCCGTGTTTGTGAAGACACCAGATGCCCGTGGCACTGAGCGGGGATGCAAAGGGGAGAGGGGGCTCCCTGGCATGCAAGCAGGGTCTCACGGGCACCAGGCGCCCATCGCCACCCAGCCCCTCTGATCCGCCGGGCCTGTTCCTGAACGGCTGAGGTAACTCGCCGCTCTTGGGTTGACGGGCCTGTCCCACCGGGGTGTCCCAGCACCAGGGGCTTGGCAGCCCCCTCTCCCCAGCCCCTCACCCCAGCCCCGCTGCCCGCAAGGTGAGAGGACAGGCAGGACGGGGCCATGGCCCCCTTCTTAGTGCCTCCCCCCAGGAGAACGTGCTCCCCCCGGGGTGACACAGCCTATTTCACAGTCTTCTTTTGCATCCTGTCCTGAGTCTCTGGCAAAGGAATGACCTGCATCTTTTAAGTATTTTACCCCATAATGAGTGCAGGCGGTTACCGAGACTCGTAACACATGAACTTGCATTGCTGAAATCAACTTGACGTTTGCAGAGATGCAAAAACCTGAAGTTTGACATTATGCAACATAACCTCAGGGACTAGGCCACATGGATAAATTATTTCTTTGCATTACTGATATTTATATTGTATCCAGGAATGCTGCTCGTGCCTCATCCTGATGTACTTCACTGACACAAAGATAGCACTCTATCTAAAATATCTTTCCTTCCTGCATTTCAAAAACTTGAACTTTGATCCTAAAATGGCCATTCAATTCAGAGACAACCAGTCAATTTTCTGGTTCACATGAATATTTTAAAAAGCTTGGTTGTTAAATTTAGCTGTCTGCTACATTAGAAGTTCAAAAACCTCTGGAAGGAAAACCTTGTCAAGACTGCCAGGCTCAGAATTTGACCTGCCTTTTTTTTCCTCCCTCACTTTTTAAAATCAATGAAATATTTGTGCATGACTTCTTTGGGCAGGAAAGCCGCAGTAATTTTTTTTGTTTCAACATTTTGTAAATGATCTGTTCTAGCACTTGTGCTTTCACGAGCAAATACACCTGGGGTATTTGGGTCGGGCCCAGCAAATGAATCACTACCCTCTCCAAGATTCAAAGGGTTAATTTACACTGGCTGGAAAATTTCCCCACTTACTATAGGTAATCACACCTTTCCACCAGTATTATTTTCATTAAAAGTAAGTGATCTGCAATAAAAAGTAGTGAAAATCTGCCTCTTTTTAATCTCATGAGAAGATGGGTCTAGAGGGGAAGGTGCTGTAGACCTCAGTGAGTCGGGTTACGCTGATGGTCAATATAAGTAAAGCAGCTCAGCTCCATACCACTGGTTTGAAATGCATTAATATGTGCCTGAGCCATGAGATAGACAATAAAAGGTTGTGACAGCGAGAGATTAACCAGGGCAGAGGAGTCTCGTCCTGGACTTCATGCAGGGGACAGTTGTATTTGCAGAAGATGACAGCGATAATTTGCTTGCTCTGTACAATTCACCCCAGAAGTTTGGAACAGGACAACGGTGGAAAAGTAGGGTTGTTACCCATGACACTTTCAAAGACACATACATATATGTATAATCCTGCTAAATGCTGGTTGAGTTGTACAACACTCAGATATTTGTGATTCCACAGCAGACCAGAGGGATTTCATCCCAGTGATTGAGAAATGAGGCTGTCGCGGTGTGTGCAGCCCCTGGTTTGCACCCCTTTAGTTATAATCCACTAACTTGCACAGTGTTAGGTGGAAGTGAGGGGTGAAAGGCCTTACACTGGTGTCTTAACTGTCCATGCTATATGATAGGCTATATCATAGGTTTGATATGTTTTGTGTGTGCCAGAGGAATAGATGTTCATGCCATGGCCCCTTTCCTCTGTTGTGGGGCCAAGTATCACCCATAGGCTCCATTCCCACCTCAGGGCAGGTCCACTCCCTGGTGGGACCATGCCCCATCCTCACTGCCAGCTAAATCTTCCTTCCACTAGCTTTTATGGCCCAAGAAGGTGGAAAAGTTCCTAAAATCAAGGAGGGCAAAAGTCTCACCAAGAGCTGATGGTAAATGTCAAAAGTCTTCTCACACATTGAGCCTGTTTTCAAGGGTGTGTGGATGAGCAAAGTGTATAGGGCTTTGCACGGGGTGAAATTTCCTTGTCTCTAAATAAATACTTCCAAATGCCCAATTAGGACAACCATACAGTATTTCCAGGCAAGCAGACCTGTCCAGCAATTAAGCTATCTTACTGGAGAGTGCACCAGATACACCTTCCAACCCCATACTCTTCAGGAGGTACCTATACACAAGGTGCCCTGAATTGAAGATCATGGGAAAAACCTACCCGTCAGGTTTATAAGGAACAGCCCCATTTTTCACAGTGTTCACGAGCATTTCCTCATTACACGGCCAATACAGACTTTTCAAGAGATATCTATTTATTTCTAGTTAGATTTGTACTGTGATATCAATGCATTTCAGAAAACAGAAGTGTCATTACTTTGGCTTTGGTTTCTTGACCACAGAAATACCGTAATTTATGGGGTAGGAGTACATATAAGAGGTATATCCCACAACAGAGGTCTTGGTGAAAAGTCTTGTTACTGAAAAACCACTGTGTTGCTTGTAAGAACACTGTGGCTTGGGGTTTTGTTACTGCTTTTTATTTGCATTCAGGACATGCGCTGGTATAACCTGTCCCTTTTTTCAGAATAGCATTTATATTTACATAGTATGTTCAACTCTTTCTTTTTTTTAGTCTTGGTATTCTTTCTTTACAACGTTTAAAGCTAACACTCCAAAAAAAATTTCACAAACTGTGGTGATGCAAACCAGTATCCATCCCATGGGTCACCTAAACTTACTAAAATAACTGAATAAGAGTTCTCCAGTGTTACGTACTGTTTTACAGTCACGCTCTTAGTGTTTGTCCTTGCAGTTTTGTCTGCACAATAATTTATGTCTGCTGGAGACAGAAGTTATGTGCTGAGACAGCACTCTGAGAGGATGCTGTGAGCTGATTTGGGCAGCCAGACCTCAGCACATCATCCCGCTCCGGACCCTATTCATACTCTGGCTTGCGGTGTTTCCAGCATCTCTGTATTTCGGGTTACTGGTTTTTAAAGCTTTTATAGGCTGTGTTTTCAGATGGTTAATTCCAGTAAACATTGTTTTCAGACTGAGGGGGTTTTTTTAGTGTTAGTAATAAATTACTGCTCCCCTAGGGTCCTTGCCTCAGTGGAAATCTTGCTAAATAAGAAAAGAGCTGTAAAATCTGATCTAATACTGTAATTGTGAGAGGGAAAAGTAGTATCTTCAGAACAATATATGGGAAAAAGATACTGTATCCTGTTCTTTTGAATTGTTTGGCTGGGGTATTTTTAAGTCTGCTGGTAATCAAACGGCATGAGCATCTCTGTTTGCACTTGCAGCGTACTTTCAGTCAATCTGTATTCTTTTCCAGGTGGTGCTTGGCAGTTTGCATTTAATGTGAAATTCTACCCTCCAGACCCTGCCCAGCTATCTGAAGATATTACCAGGTGTTTAAAAGATTAAATACCTTTCTAGAAGGGGCTTAAAAGCTGTTCGTAGTAGCGCTTACACTGTTATCCAGGAAAAGGAATGTTTTGTATTCCCATTGCCTTCCTTTCTCTTGTGAGCTTATGGAAAACATGCAATGCCTTGGCAGAAAAGACACGGTGAACAGTGTCTATCCTTTGAGCTAAGATGACTTTTGTATAATTTAACCCTAAACTCCTGAGAGTTTATTTTAATTTTCACAAAGATGCCCAATGCCCATTTTTGCCAGTGATAAGAATTTGTTATTTTAAGTGAAATCATAACTATGAAGAAGCGGGATGAGAATAAACATCTGTGTAAATTTTGTATCTCATTTGACAAGTTAAGCAATTGATGTGCATGGTATAGAGAATACGGTGGTAATGAATGACTGCTCCTTGCTATCCAAGTCACTTAGCTCTGCAAACTGTACCTCTGCTCTCTGCTTTTGTATTCAGATTGCAACCACAACCGAAAAACCCCTCTCACCTTGTTGCCTCCTTGCTATAAGGCAGGAAAACCTCTGAGCCATGATGAGTTTTGTGCCATCAGCAAACCATTCCCTAGCCTGTTACAGCATTTTGCAACCTGTGGATATTTTTAACCTTCCTTGCCTGGTAGACTATTTGTTGCTTTTAAGGTAGCATGAAGCCTTTGGCTTAGAGCAGAGGTCACATGTGCTAGGGTGTGCAAAGAATTTGCACTTCAGCAGAAGTCTTCCAAAATAAGGAATTTTTTTTTCTTCTTAATTAAAAGAATTATCAGGTAGTTCTATATCTTAGTGGTTTATGATGGAAACCTGGTATGTTTAATGGGTAATTCTCCATCTAGGTCACTAAACAAAGCAATAACCTGTTTTATCAAGAGATCTCCATGCTGCTTTATAAAGATAAATGAGGCATTGCTACCTGTAAGTTAGGCAAGGTTTTTGGGTTGGTATTTTTTTTTTCAAAATTATTATTATCCTTTTTAACACCTGAAAAACTTTGGACTTGGGAGTTGTCTGCAAATTAGTAGAAGAACCAAGGCCTCTTGATGGTGCTTGGATGGTGTTCCTTGGGGAACAGCGGTGGAGGAGCACTTTCTGAGCCACCTTGGTGCTCCATTGCAGGTACTACCTCTGCTTGCAGCTGAGAGATGACATTGTGTCAGGTCGGCTGCCCTGCTCGTTCGTCACACTGGCCCTGCTAGGCTCCTACACTGTACAGTCAGAGCTCGGTGACTATGACCCCGACGAATATGGCAGCGACTACATCAGCGAATTTCGTTTTGCACCGAACCACACTAAAGAGCTGGAGGATAAAGTGATCGAGCTGCACAAGAGCCACAGGTAGGCAGAGGGCATCAGTGGGGGCTGTAGCCTGCCTTCAGGTACCATCCTGGCACTTGAGGAAATGTTAAAATGTGCTGTGGTATACTTAATAAGAATATTTTTCGGACAAGACTCTTCTCTGTGTCTTCAGTTAGAGAAGAGCTTTGCAGCATGAAAGATAACAGGGTCTGCACCGGAGTTTTTGCTCTGGTAGGTACCCAGCTACCTAAGGGGTACAGCTGCAGTTCTGACAGGCTGAAAAAGTTTTCTAGCTGCTGGATTTTTATTTTGGATTCTCTTTCCTTAACATTGATGCTAGAATTGATTGCTTTTCCTCAGGGGAATGACACCTGCAGAGGCTGAGATGCATTTCCTGGAGAATGCCAAAAAACTGTCAATGTATGGAGTAGATCTCCATCATGCCAAGGTAGGTACTCTAGTTCTTTCACCAGTCATCTTCCTCCTGTGGCATAGTACTGGAATCTGTGTGGACTCCCTGATTTATTTTTTCATATTGTTTTGATACAGGTATTTTGTGGGATAAATCATGTGTCAATATGAGGAAAGGTGACTCATGGGATAAGCATAAATATATCTCATAACTCTAACATAACTTAGCCTGTAGATTCAAAGATGTTGTACATCAACCTTTCTTGTTGATTAAACAACCAAATCCTTTGGGAAAATATTGAATGGATGGACTAATGAGGAAGGATGGTAGAAGGTGTCCAGAGAGTGATCAGTTGTCATTTCATTCAGCTACAGTTTTCAATTTAATAAGGCCAACTGTGGTATCTAAACTAGATAAGCAGATAATTTCTAACACTGCAGAGAACTCTCAAGGAATTATTTAGCTGTGCTGGAAACCTAATCAGATAATAATGGGGAGACATGGTTTGTCTCTCTTCTGAAGTGCGGTTGTTGCAGTTGACTGGAAGGGCAGTAATTCTGCTGGAAACATTCTCCCATGCTGAAATAGTTTCTCTAATCATCGGCAGGTTAAGTTATGAATAAAACATGGTCATTCTTATTGTGGTTTGGGAGAGCCATCTACCAGCTTTGTGTTGGTTGTCTGGTTTTTGATGGTTTTTTTCCAAGTAAATAATTACTATTTTTCTCTTCACTCTTCAAAGTAAGGCTAATGGATTTTAACATCTTTGAGGTTAGCAAGCATCCTTGGCAAGTAAGTGGTGAACAAAGAATCCTGAGCTGTGGAGAGCGCTGCGTTTTCTGTAAAGGTCAAATTATTGTGAGCCTGTTTTTGTGCTGCAGCAGATCCTTTCAAGAAACGAGATAAATTTGCAGCTCAGATCTTGAAAGGGCCTGCAACCATGTCCCTGGGGGATTTTGTAGGAGCTGTGCATGTGTGTTCCAGAATTCAAGGCAATCTTTTGTGTTCTGTTAATTGCCTTTACTGCAAATGAAGAATCAGGGTATGGCTCAAAGGGCAGCACTCTACCAGGAGGCATGCTGCTGCCTTCCCTGTGTCTTGCAGATAGGCACAAAATCTTGAGGTACATTTGGAGCAGAGAGAGAAACGGATTGGCAAATGTCACTCAGTAGCTTTTTTCCAACATCCTTTGTCCAGTGCAAAGAAATCTGCAAAACAGCCATAAAGTAAGTTCTAAATACGTTACAGGCTTTGTTACTGAAAATTTCACATAGCATAGCATTAAGGCCCAAGTATTTTTTTCAGAATATTGGAGAAAGGCTGTGAAATTTAAGATAGGATTTCCTGAGACAGCCTTGCCCCCCACCCCCACAAAAAAATATTACTATCCAGTTTTACTCTTCTGTTTTTCATATGGAAATACTCAGAGCAAGAGAAGTTGGTAGGCAAGCTGGTCTCTCTCTAAAGTGATGTTCTGAATTTGAAAAGCAGCCGTGGTAGCCAAATTGGGTCTGTCCGTGGGTTAAGAAACCCAACAGTAATCTTGGAAACTGAGCGGACGGTGGGAAAAGTAGACTCTGCACGAGAAGTAATGTTTTGTTTTAATTAGGTCTGCCAGTGAGATCAGATGGTATTAGGCAAGGGGACAAGTATCTCTGTGGATGCCTTTTTGAAGTCATGCCATGGCAGATGTCTCTATGTCAATGTCAATTTATTAAGGCTGTGCCAGTATCTTAGGTATTCAACAGATGCTGGACTCACCAGCTGCTGTTAAAACTAGTTCTCAATTATCCAACACAAGGCTACCATAAAAAATGTGTTCAGATAGACAGATTTGTCCTCTGGGCTGTCGCTGCTCTGGTAAAGCCCCCCCATTGGTATGCAGAGCTGCAGGGATGTGCAGCTCAGCGTCTCGTGCTTCGGACATTACAGCTAACAGTTTTCTGTTCCGTGCAACCACATCGCTCCTGAAAAAAGCTAAATTATTTTATTCAGGTTTCCTTTTACATCAATAGTATCCCACTGAAAAGCAGTCTCTGACACCAACAAGTAACAGAAACCTGAATGTTCTTAGATCTGCTGCAAAGGTGAGGATGAGGAAAGAAGGCATTTCTCAACAAATTTTTGAGAAAGTATATCAAAAGAAGGAGCCCGTTGCACCTGCAGCTATATGCCATATGTGAGCACGTGTGCATTTCAGGTGTTCACGGGGCAATGGGATTACTGGCAATGAGTCTTTGTTTTTTAGAATGTATTCACTGTATTTAGATGTTACTCTTTGTTTAGGAAACTGTGAAACTGAAGTCCACTACAAAAAATTAGCTTTGTCTCTTCTGTAGTACCTGACAGTGATACCACTTGAGAGCTTTTATTTAGAAAAAAATCTACCTTTAAGGAGTGATACCATCATTGTTGGAACATACATCCTCTATCGGTGCATTTTCTAACACTGGAGTGACTTTGTGGCACTAGTTCTATGTTGCATCTCTGATTTTAAAACAATCTTTTTTTTGTATTTCAAGCTGTGCCGTAGCCTTTTTCCATCATGACTGACCGTGGATGCCTTTGTGTTCATCTTAAAATGTAATCAGATTTTCACTGTGTGCCTTAAAGATGGCTTGTCAGGAAAACCAGAGGAAATCGATGAATTCATTTCATGATTGTCCCAGGGTGACATCTTCATAGCTTCTGTTTTCAGACTTTTGTAACTTTAAGTTATTTTAAAATAATTAATGAAGAACTCTGTGCTTTAAGGTGGATCCTTCTTTTTTCCAGCAGTATTAGAACTTAGCTAAATGACAAAACCAGATTTATACAGGCTAATGGTGATAGCAAACAATGAAGATTTGGTTTAGGCTATTTGAAGGCTTCTAAAGGAAAGAGAAATGTATACTTGTTCCTTTAAAAAAAAACCACATAGTTAAGGGTATATTCTGATTAAGATTGTGAACAAATCTTTCATAGTGCTATCATGTTTGACCTACAGCTTCCCTGTCAAATATGGGTTATAGCACAAGCACAGTCACACACTTGTAAAAGAATCTTTCTGGTCCAAATGCCCAGCTTTCTGCCCGCTGGTCATTTCAAAGTGAAAATACTGAGCATAGGCATGACAGTGTTAAAGAAACTAGCAAACCAACTAAAGCCAAGACAAGCAAACTACAGAAGAAAAATCTGCCTAAGGATTCACAAGGCTTAGTCATGGAGATGAGTGATGCCAGGAGAAGTAAATTTGTATGCTGTCCTACTTACTTTCAATCTGGTATTTATGCTAATAACACTTTTTTATTATGCTAACCAAATTCTGCTATATGGCTAATATCATTCTTCTAATAACATCTAAAATTTACCCCCTCCTTTTGGAGCCTTTCTAAAATACAAGGAAACATTCGCAACTCAGTTTCTCTCACCCTGCCCAACCTTACTATTACTTGCATGAATGCAGTCGGTGAGTAAGGTACCTTGCAGAAATCAGGTCACTACAGCTGATGCATTCAAAAGACGTAGCTCTGGTAGACACACAGTATGCAAAAATCTGTAGTACTGTAGGATATAAGGAGAGAAACATTGAACAAGCATTGCTTGCTTTTTCAGGATTCTGAAGGAGTGGAAATCATGCTAGGAGTTTGTGCAAGTGGTCTCTTAATATATCGAGACAGACTCAGAATAAATAGATTTGCCTGGCCAAAGGTTCTGAAGATTTCCTACAAGAGGAACAACTTCTACATCAAAATCCGGCCAGGGGAGGTAAGGGCATCCTGACACTCTTCAGTGAATGAAGCTTTTCAAAAAAACCCATATTCTCATTGCTTTGTTGATTTGTCATGTCTTACAAGCCTTTAACATTCCTTTCCATTTGTATTTTTTAATTTGTGCTGATTTTCTTAGGAAAGATTAGGTAAATACTGTATTTAAAATACAGGTAAAATCTTCTTTGGTGTTTTCTATTTACATCCATGAACTAACATGAAGAATAAATATGGCCATCTGCACGTATAAAGCTCATCCGTATTATGAATACTTTCAGAATTTAAGTAACATATCGCTTATTCATGGTGTGCTTGTTATCCATTGTCGTGTTGTATATTAAATAGCGTCTGTTCGCCTTACCCACCAAGACATGTCAACAGGCCATACCAAATTTTGTAAGCATATCAGAGTAGTACATTTGGAGTCGGAGCAGAATTCCAGAGGCTGATAAAAACGGAGTCAAGCATCTGTCATTCAGCACTTCTGGTAGCTACAGGCATTAGCCCTCCCAGGCCCACAGTAGCTTATCTTCTGGTGGGGAGGAGGAGATAGATGTGAAATCTCATACAGTGAGTGCCCTCTCGTGGCTCGGCCAGATGCACAGCAAATAACTACCTCAAGGGCTGAGCAGGCGCTAACCCAGAAGTAAAATAATAAATCTTAGGAAAAATCCCAGAAGGAGCTCAGGATCGTCACAGGCAAAGGCATATCTCCATTTTAAGTGCCAGTACAATAATTGGTCTGCAATAGATGAAAAACCCAAGTACGTTTTAGAGGGTGGAGCTGTATAGCAGGGCAGAAATCGCCTGGCTGAGGACTGGCATTTCTCCCTTAATGCGGTATGGCAGCTGGGCGTCCTGAGCCAATGTCTCCAGTACTGACTTCGTAAGTGACAGGGAAATCTGCTGGGGCTCCCCACCAGCCCCAGGGCCTGAGCCTTTTTTAGAGTCCTAAAGCAAAATCCACAAACCTGCAATCTCCTGCTTGTCAGCAGATGCAGTTTTAGTAACCAACTTCCCAGTCTTGAGTTTGATTTAAAAAAACCCAGACATATAGCCACTGATGTTCCCAGTGCCTGCGCTCCAGCTCCCCACCACTGAAGCCCTACTGAGCGCTGCTGGTCTTGGTTTGTAGTGTCCTTTGAGCAGGTCATAGTTCCTTATGCAAAATAATCAATGCAGTCTCTTCCCAAATCACATTTGATGATAATGTAATTCACCATTCTGTGTGTTGCTTATATCATCTTTATTGTTTTGCTGTTTCCTGCCTTGTTTCTCTCTGTCAACTCCCCGTAGGGATCCAGGCTTCCTTACAAGTGCCTTTCTGCCTACCTTACTCCGATCACAGCAACATTATTTCACCTACTCAGCTATCTGCATGTAGCTATCAACATGTTACAGCAGTCGTAGCTGGCACAGCTTTTGCATCTGGAATATATAAATCTGCAGCACAACCTAGAAATATCTCTTAGTATCCCCAGCCGACTCTCTTCAATTACCTGTCTTTTCCTCATCCTACCCAGAAGATAAATTAGCTAAAAACACTATGATTTACTAACTGTAGTTCTTTCACTGTAAATCTCCTTAATCTAAGGCTGTGTGAGACCAGATCAGTCCCTGGGGACTATTGCTCCCTTCCAGGCTATTATCCGGCTTCCCACTGTTGTTTAAACCGGTGAAGTTAGAACAACAGGGTTAAAACACTTAAATTATATTTTTCTTAGAAGTCTCCCAAGTCTTAACTGATCTCTTTGTTGCTATAGGGCATAAAACATCACTGTCACCATCAAAAACCTCTTGCTCATTATCTGGGTTTCCCTCCAGAAACGATCCTCAAGAGGTTGCCATTGATTATCACTCGCACCTTTCTTCACAGGCAGTAGTCTGTAGAATATGTATTTATGTGGTTATATATGTGAGCATGTATGTTCACCCTTGCAGTGAGATGATATAGGTGGAGAAAATGAAGATGAACCTGTGTACACTGTCTAAAAATAGATGCACAGCATCAAATACATACTTTTTTCTTTTTTCCCACCTAGTTCGAGCAGTTTGAAAGCACTATCGGGTTTAAGTTGCCAAATCATCGTGCTGCAAAGCGCTTATGGAAAGTGTGTGTTGAGCACCATACATTTTTCAGGTATGTGGATTTCTTTTCCTGAGGTGTGATAAAATGGAACAGAAAAGACCAATTCTGTCAGCAGACAAAACCCTTCAAATCAAATTGTCTTTTTGATCATGAGTTATCTCTGAGCAGACAAGGGAAGGTTATTGCTTCTTCAAAATTCTAAATATTTCACTGTATTATTCATACTATTTCAGATAGATACTGAATGTTTAAAATCACCATATGGTCCCAATTAATCGTTTTGCTTTATCTGTGCCATGGTATTATCAGCCACTATAATTAGAGACGAAGGACTTTGCTGCACTTCTGCACGTACGCCTGTACAGGGAGAACAACTTATATGGAAAGTTACTGGGGGATGTGGGTAAGAGTTTAAAAAAAAAAGGACATTTTTATTTAACTGCATATGAAAAAACAGACAGTAGTCAGTGGTGTATTTTTTTGTTCACCCAGAATACCAATCCGTAGCTGTAATTTTTGTATTACTGAGAAATTTTGCAGCTATGTTTTTGACATCTAAGAAGACCTGAGAAAAGTTTGGGATAGTGGAATAAATGCTGTAATTAGTTTGTGCTGAGATAGTCAGCAAAGAGATAATTAACAATGGAAACCCAAAAGCGTGAGTTTTTCAATGGCGTGAAAGCGCATCCAGTGGCTAAAAGCCCCTTTCAATGTGTTTGGGAGGACTGAAGAATGTCTCTGCTTCTTAAAACTGTTGGTTCAGGCTGTCTATATGTTCATATGAAATGCAGTCTTAGCGGCAAAAGATCTAAAAAGAAGTTGTGTGTGTACTTTTGGGGGTGTTTTCTGATTTTTAATGGAATATCAATGTCTAAAGCATAAACTCCACAGCAGGCTTCTCGGCAAACTCCCATAGCCAAAATACAGAGGGTGGGAAGGCTCTAACCTGAAAAAGTCTGCATCCCTGTGAATGACTAGTGCCCAGCATTCACTGGAGATCTGTTCTTGCCCTGTCCTCACCATGGCAGCACCATGGTAAATCTGAAGCGTAAGAAATATGTCTATATTTCAGCCTAGATCAGGGTCCCTGATGTAAGTAACAACTTATTTTTAGTTTTGGTTGTTAGTAAATAGTAAATCTGATTTTCAAGCATCAGGAAGGGACTGACTGATTCTTGCCCATTAGGAAGAACTCAGCAGCTAAAATGTGTTACCTAAGTGGGTTTGTTGTGCTGTATGAGGGGCATCCTTTGATTACCTTTTAGCTGTAGACCCATGAGGCACAGGTTACGATGGAGAGTGATACCCAACAGTTGTCTTCTGTCCTCTGCAGAAATAGTGGGCTGATTTTTGGAGGAGGGGGCGTAACGGGTACACTGCTCGGTGTGTTTTAGGCTCCTGCTGCCAGAAGCACCTCCAAAGAAGTTCCTTACGCTGGGTTCCAAGTTTCGCTACAGCGGCCGGACGCAGGCCCAGACAAGAAGAGCCAGTGCCCTCATAGACCGTCCCGCACCTTACTTTGAGCGGTCTTCTAGTAAACGTTACACTATGTCTCGCAGCTTAGATGGGGGTAAGGTCCTCTCACTTGACTTTGTCAGAAGTTATCATCACGGTGGCCACTGCTTTAGATTAGGTATAAACCTCTTATCATCTCATCTCTTTGAGCATCGGCTGAGTGGAGGCTGTGAGTAGTACCTGCACGTTCACTGCAGGGGTTGGAGAGGACACACAGAAATACTGTGCTAAAAAATGTACTGCTGCAGTCCTTACAAAGTGTTTGCCTGGAGGAGGCCCCTGGGAGCCCACTCTTCATGGACCCTCTCTCCTTGGCCTCACACCTGCAAAGCACTTCCCAGCTTTGGGGAAGGATGGGGCACCTGGACCTGCCTGCCCGACCAAGTCAGGCTTCAACGCATTTTCAGGGTTTGCATGAGTAACTGTTTGGCATTTGATTTAATTTGGCTTTTTTGCCTATGTAGGTTTTTCATTTAAGTATATGTTACAATTCATAAATGAATTATTGCCTTTGATTGAGTAGTAACACTTGCTTCTGATTACCTCATGTCCTAGTCGGATGAGCACTAACAGGCTTTTTCCATACATTACTTTTGACGTTGTGAGATGGAGAGTAACATACACAGGTTAACAGTGTGTCCTTTCTCCTCGTCTCTTTTTCCGTGGTTCATGGAGGTCATGGTTCTGCTGCTCCCTTAGGTTAAAGCAGTGTGTGATTCAGAGTCTCAGCTACTTCGTCAGCTGTTACTGTTGTCAGCTGTTGAGTAAAAAGAGGTTGTAGTTTATTTTTGTAGAAAAAAAGACTGAGACCAAATTCAGAATTGCTGCAGTTTGAAAAAAAAAAAAAAAGAGAAAGGTGAATTCTGCAGAATATCACAAATGAATTGCAATGCGTATAGTTGATGGCGGGGAGGGGGAGAAGCTTTCATTTAAAAGTATGAGTGACAAGCCCTCTTTTCTCCCCCTAAAGGTGCTGCTTGTCATTAATTATTTTGGAATCTTCTAATTCTGATGTGCTTCTTGCTCGTTACCAAGCAACTAGTGACCTGGTTGCTGTGCATGTGTCTCAAAGCAGAAATTACCCTTCTGCATTATTTTGTTTGTAACATCTAAACAAGATGTCTCCCTCTGGTCCCTTTGCTTTCTCCTGCCTCCTAAGCTCACTCCCAAGAGACAAGAGATCTGAAACGCTTTTTCCCAGCGTGTTAGACTCCACAAGGTTTTTATTATATTAATTTGCATAAGTGCAAATGGGGAAAAGAGGTTTTTTAATCAGTGCTTATGATTTCTTCACTAATGTTGTTACTGCAACGCAAACATGGCTGTAACATTCTGCATCATGACTACACTGTGATCCTGGCCCTGTCATTTGTTACAGATACAAGTAACTTCATAAATTCTAATAGTCCTTTTGACTTAGAAATTACTTACACAATAGTCAAGAGCATACTAATGTTTTGATTACATCTATCTCTAAAATTACTATTTATTTCAAAATTGTTTATATATACATTTAAGTTTGCTGAATTATAGAATGTTTACATCTAAAATATTCTGGTTTGGTCCACTGAATAGAATGCCACCACTTCCCAGAATTTCTTAGGACAATGAGCTCACTTAACTGGCAGACTTTAATACTCAGTAATACAAAGATCCCACTTCTTGATTCTCAGATATTATGCCCGTGTTTCATCAATATTGTCATTTCCTGTAATGCAGCACATTACTTACTGCATTGTTATATTCTGACAGATTTCCAAAAAAATCTCTTCCACCCCCATGGCTGATGTCATAGCTGGTTCTCCTTATGTTTCCTGCCTGATAACTGTGGCAACGCATTGATTTTTTTTTTCCGATGTTATGCTACAGTAGCACTTTTAATGGCTTGCTAACATTTAACAACTGTGTAATGCGCACATTAGCTACAGTAATGTGTGTATACACATCCATAATATACGTTTATGCATATAAAAGCTACAGGTTTTCTTTTAAGTAAACAGTTTTATTTAAATGTATGCATGTGCTTCTGGTTTCCTGAAACATGACATAGTTGTGTTTTCAGTAGTATCTCAAATGTTTTACTAACCCAGCTTTTTAATTTTACGCAGCTTCTCAGCAAAAGCTATTTCAGACTTTCCCTCTTTAAATATTTGCTTTTAGCATCAGTGAATGAAAACCATGAAATGTACATGAAGGATTCTGTGTCTGCTGCAGAGGTTGGTACTGGCCAGTACGCCACAACAAAGGGCATCTCTCAGACCAACTTGATAACCACTGTGACTCCGGAGAAAAAGGCAGAAGAGGAGAAAGACGATGAAGAGGGCAAAAAGAAAAGAGCAGAGGAGGTCACCCCAATCTCGGCAATACGCCATGACACCAAGGTAGAGTTCTGAGGGTTTTGTATTAAACTGACCTGCCTGGAGAGCGCTGGGAGAAATGTAGAATTGTTAGGGAGGGAGGGAGAACATACCTAGTTCAGAAAAAGGAAACTAGAATGTACATGGTTGTATGTACATGTATATATGTGTCTTGAATCAGTATTTTTATAGTCCTTTTGCATTTCATATGTTGTTATAAAAGTTAGTTCCTGCCTCAGACTGTTTTTTGAAGTCTGTTTAGCAGTCTGCACAGTGCTTTTTACATAGCTTCAAGAGGTCTTTACAACATACCTGAAAGTAGCCTGGCAGTGCACGTTTTGCTCCTTTGGTCTTTAGTCGTATTTTGACTTTAGTATGGGCATCATGGTTTTTATTTTTTGACAAGGCAACAAAATAGTTCTGTGTTCTTGTATGTACCTCTGTGCTTTAAACTACTGTATTTTTCTCATTTACTTCTCTTAACGCTGTTTCCTTGCTTGTATTTCAATGACCATTTTTCTCTATTAGCTTTGGGGGCATTAATATACTATTATAAGCTTTTCTTCCTGGCTTACAAAAGCATTTGCTTCCCTCGTTTGAAGTTTGCATTGAAGAAAACTGTTTTTGTTGATGATTTTCTGCTCAGTTGTTAAATTTGATTCATCCCTCACCATCTCAAATCCCCCCACCACCACATGTATGTACACACATAGCTCTGCATTATATCTACTGAGTTATTGAGATGGGGTAAATCAGAGTCAGAGAAGATACTGAATTTCAGAGAAAGACAGTGAAGAGAAATACAGTAGAATTAGAAAAGTTTGGGTGTAAAATGTCCTCTGTTTCTTTTACATTGAGGAGAAGAAAACAGCATATGAAATATTGAATCTAAGATATCATTCAAAAAGTGTACTATGGAATGTGTTTGCTAAACAAGTAAGATTTAGCCTCTTCATTTATGAGGAAATACCTTGATCTATACCTTTACACCCACAAAACTGTCATGCATGCGCATGTTAGAACCTGAACTTCTAGCTTTGTCATATAAGGCCTCAATGAGCTACATAGCTAAAGCATCAAGTTCTCAAAAAGAGTTGCAATTAAGGTACCAAAAATCAGAAACAAATTAAATTACTGAAAATTGCAGATGAGAAAAGATTTTCTTTTGAAAGTGTTCACTGTAATTGTAGCATTAAAAAAAAATCTCTAAAATTTAACTGGGCTCTTCTAGAAGCTCCATTAGTTTCTGCATGGAAGAACATTGATGAAAATCAAAACTGCAGAAAATAGATAATAGAAACTGATTCTGTTCCAAGTGTTTGTTAATTTAGGTCAATGGAGAGATCAGCTGCATTACAAAGATCATCTGTTCCTTATATATGGCTAGAAATAATCAAAAGATATTTTTAGGATAATATTTTGATGGTAAATACACAAATGAATGATTTCTACCCCCCACTCAAGAGGTGAGTTCTGTTTAAACCATCTGCCAGTAGACCTTCAGTTCTATAAACCTATAGAGATCTCAGTCCTGCTTCCACTGGACCTGCTCCCAGCTTTGTCATTCATCATAAAGAGATTCTTAGGGCCTCAAGAAACACAGGACAAATTTGAAATCAAATTCCTATTTGAGGGTGTATAAATTTTATAAGTAGCTTTTCAACTTCTCCACTAAGACATTTTTCTTTGTTTTATCCATATGTATTTAAGTACCAGAAGTTATTCTAGATATTAACACTGCAAAGATGTCAGTAAGTGAATAGTCTATATTAGCGAAGAATAAATTCACTTTTTTGCCTTTAGAATATAAAGAGAAGTTCTGTGTATTTAGCTCACATAAAATCCTGTGAATCCATCAGCATTAAATTTTGACTTGAGCTTACTGTGTTAAGCCCATAAAAAAGACATTTGTAAGCGGTTTGAAGTTAGGCTTGGTTTTGGTTGCTTAATTTGGGAATACAGATTGCCTGAATGGATGGATGGGGTTTTAACTGTCCTGATTAGAGAAGAGAGAGAAGCAAAATGTTAGGAGGAGGGGAAGGAGCTCTTCCGTGTAAATATTGGATTTAAATCCCATTCCTACCATTAATATACCTGGTACAGGTTAGGCTTAGTAGCTAGCAAGCATTGATGCAACCTGTCTTTAAAACTTGGATGCTGCTTGTTGGCTTAGATTTGGCACCAGCTTGTACATGCAAATGCTGTTTTGGCTTTGAAGTCATTTTGCTCTTGGGAGCTGGGAGGGGCAGTGGGGTTGAAATGGCTTTCCTAGCTCCTTGGGGAGATGCATGTTGGATGGAGCAGCTTAGGCACTTACGGTTTGGTCATGGGGCCAGTCTGCTACTTCAGCTAAGTGCACCTAAGTTGACTTTGGCCAAACGTCCCTGATCCATCAGCATTGTGGCTGGGGTATTTCGGTGGCAATGGTGGCAGTTGTCCTTCTAAGGAGCATTCGTGGCTGCCGTCAGCGAGCGTGTTAGGTGACGGTCACCCCTCCTGCTGAACCACCTCTCTCCTGCTACCAATTTTTGGTCCTTGAATGACCGTAAAGGCTGGTTGAATGCGCTGCAAGCAGCATAGCAAACCAACTCCTGCTTGTTGGGAGCCAGTATTCTTTGCATTGTGGTAAGGTTCGTAGCAAAAGCATTTGGTACTTTTTTACCTCTTCACTACGGGTCAAGAGTTACTTTTTGGCTGTGAGGAGATGTGGCTACGTGGGGCAGAGACCCCTCTCCTCCAGACCCTCAGTGAGAGAGCAGGGAGCCTGCCTCGCCAACACCCTCAGCTCCCTTCTCGCAAGGCGCTGCCGAAGCAGCGGGGCAGCGCGCGGAGGGGTGGCAGGGCGCCTTGCTGGCAGGGAGCAGCCCCCGGCACTGCCCGGTCCGACCCCAGCGCGTGGCCTGAGGTGAGAGCAAGGCTCCGGGGTGCCGGCCGGAGGGCAGGCCGGGTGGTGATGGAAGCCATGCTGAGGAGCTGGCCGCTGGGGTAGGTAGCGAGCTAGTGCTGGTTTTTCCATTTGTAACAGCTGACCTATGGTTTTATGCCCCCCGAAACCAGAATGTGCTTTTTTTAGGTTTAGGACCTAGATTTTTTTTTTATTTTATTTTAAAGATGCTTAAGATTTGTAAAAATTTTTTTCAACCATAATGGAGGAATTTGGGCACATAGTGTTTTAAATCCTTGGGGTTTTAGTTATTACTGCTGAGGTTGTCCAAGAAAGCATCTGGCCCCCACTGGGTCTCCTCCTGACTGCAGGAGTGCTATCACAAGCAGTGTTGGTATTAAAAATACATTCCCTGGTTTCTCTGTTCCTCTCCGTCTACTTCATGTTTAAAAGCTCCTTATGATCTGAAGCCAGTCTTACAGTAAGTGGAAACTGGCAGCACCTGAAACTCCACATACGGCCGTGAGGGTTTTTATGTAAATCCCTTGCTGCAGATGACTAGACAAATGCTGAATTGAGAAGTTGCCTTTTGTAAGCTGTAACCCTGACTCACTAATACCTGTGGTGTGTGGCATAAGAACATGCACCATTTAACTCAGTGGAAAGCTGTGGTGTTAAAATACTGTTTATAATTTTATATCTATATATATATTATTTATCATCACGTAAGAAAATTAACTAATTACAGTTTTCTTTTTGTCCTTTTGCTTTTGCGCCTTGTTTGCTGCTCTTTCTCTGTCACCAGCCATCTTTGCTTGACACTGACTCCCACCACCTCTTGCCATCCTCACAGCCTGGCCCCCACATGTCTTCAGCAAAGCTTCGCAGGAGATGCAAGGAGAGCGCTCGAACAAAGTCCTTAGGTTCTGAGGCGCCCAAAGAGAGCGCTCCAAAGCACGGCGAGCCTGAGCCAGACTCTGACAGAAAGGGGCGAGTTTGCTCCACTGAGCAAGATGTGGCTTTTGGCTATAAGCAAAAAGCCGGCAAAGGTGGAACTCTGTTTTCCTTCTCCTTGCAACTTCCAGAGTCATTTCCTTCCCTCCTGGATGACGACGGCTACCTGTCGCTCCCTAACCTCTCCGAAACCAACCTCCTGCCTGCCAGCGTGCAGCACTTCCTTCCCATCCGCTCCCCCTCCCTGGTGCCTTGCTTCCTCTTCATTTTTTTCTTTCTGCTCTCTGCCTCTTTCTCAGTGCCATACGCCCTCACTCTCTCCTTTCCTCTGGCTATGTGCCTCTGCTACCTGGAGCCCAAGGCGGCCTCCTTGAGTGCCTCACTTGCCAATGACCTGAGTGACAGTTCAGAGGAAGAGGTGTGTACCTCGGCATCGAACACGCTCTTTTCCGTGTTCAGTGCTTCAGTCCTAACCAGTGTTAGATTGCTGCAATAGTGGTCCTACTTTCAGAGCCTCATTTCTGTCTGTGCTGATATGTTAGAAGGAGTGTTTTTGGTTTTTTTTTGGTTTGGGAGTTGTTTTCTTCTCTTCTTTTTTATTATTTTTTTTCTCGTGTTGGGAGTGCAGCTTGGGGCCCAGGGTTAGGCACAACACTGTGTGGAAGTGGCTTGGTTTGAACTGTGGCAGCTGATGCAAAGTGGCTTGCACTGAACAAATTGCCGCTGATCAGCTCTGAAGTATCGTATCTGAATGCACCAAGACCTTTTTCTTCCCCCTATCGCTTTACACAAGGATTAGAATAGCCATCCAAATAGTGAGTATTAAGTACAGTTTCCTGCATAATTACATGTGCCTGCATATATATGCGTATGCATATACATATACATTATATTTATATAACTAGCTACCCAATAACAATGGGCACCCTCACCAACTTCAGCATGTTCAAAATTCAGGAGAACTCAGCTTTTTGCAAGAGGCTATCAGCCATAGCCTGAGCCCAGAAAAGGCTTTCTGGTCCAGCAAAACCTGGATCTGGATTTTCAGCCTTCAACCCATCTCTGCTGCAGATTAAATTGTTTTCCCATGCTTAAATCCAATGTATCAGGGAGAGGTCAGATTGGGACAGCTGTTCCGCAGCTGTTGAGGGAGCATGCCATGTGGGCCATCTCCCCATTTGCAGTGGTCAATTAGCACTGCCAAAACCAACGCCTCAAGCCACCAGGGTTATCACAGGCAGATAAACCAACTGCAGTAGGAGTCCCCAGTGGTTCTGGGAACTGTGGATGTGATAATATATCCAGAAGAAGGAAAAGAAACTGCTTATTTAAGTAACAGGGTAACTGACACCTCAGGTTTTGCCGGTGCCTAGTTATTCTTTGTTGACAGAATAAAATAATGAGTTCATTTTTGCCTCGTTTTTCTTTTTCCTCTTCATCTTCAAATGCAGAAATATGGGTTTGCTTTGTATGTAAAAAACGCCCAGATCAGATAATCACAGACCAGTTGGCCATAAAAAGCCATCTTGGCCACTTGTTAATGCCGTTGCAGGAACTGTCTTCAGTAAACCAGCTTGCACATCTAAACATTCGTGTAATCTGCCGCTGTTGGTTTTCTTAGACTTGGTGCAGGATTTCATTTCCTTTTTATGGAAAGCCAAAAGTTGCATCAATTTATCTTGTAAAAACGTTGTCTTTAGATGCTTTTGGCTCTGCGATGCCTAACAACTAAATAATAATGTGCACTTTCTGATAAAAGGCATCCAAAATGTTGCTGTCTCATTTCATGTCCTCATTTTGAGATAGCATTTAGGTCTCAATTTGCATTAGCTCTGCACTTGGATTAATCTAATAGCAATAACAGCATTAATACAGTGCCAGCTCCAGAGGCAATAATGAGGCAGTGTTTATGTAATACATTGGTCTGTTCCTCTTTCAGAAATGAGCACTTCTTTTTGTCAGTAAAGTTAGAAAGTATTGAGCATAAAAACATGTAAAATAGGCTATTTAGTGTTGCTTTTTTATGAGGGTGGTTATTCTGGCAGTGCTTCCTGGCAGACAACACAGACTTGTGCCTAATCCAGGGGGTATTTCTTGTTCAAAATATTGCATGAAAGTGAGTATGTTTTAAACTCGGGCATGTCTGCATTACATTGGCAAAACAAATCACAGCAATTAGGATCACACGTTAGAGGAGGTGCAGCCGCAGGACCTTAGGAGGTGGCTGCCTTCCCTTCCCGCTCCATCCCTCGTCCGCCCACCAGCCCCACCGGCAGCTGCACTACAGCCCGCCTCAGAGTTGAGCCCAACGTTTCTTGCTGTCCACTCTGGAGGAGACCTGCCTCGCTCAGCTTTAATTCGCATTCCTTGCTCTGCAATAACCCCAGGTCTTTATTTCAAGTAACTCAGGAATTCTGACTTAACTCCATGACCGTTGATTGGCTTATTAGCAGACAAGTATGTTGCAGTAAAGCAAATTTTATGCCTTATTTAGGATTTCATTGCAGTTATGGTAAAAGAGATAGAAACCTTTCCCCCTGCCATTCACAAAGGTTTTCACACAGCGATGCAGAAGGCTAGAGCCAGTATCCTCAACCAACCTCATACCTTGTTGAGCTCTGTTCTCCCTTGAGTGCATCTGGAGGCAGTCCGTGCAGTCGGAGGCAGAATCACCCCTTAGATTTCATTAGCTTCTGTGTTTGTACCTTAGCAGCTAATATTTCTATTGACTTTTCTCTAATGTTCCCAGCTTCAAGTTCTTAAATGAACTCTATGTGCCAGACTCTCATGTTACAGTGCCTTGACACAAATCTTTTCATTCCTTTTAAATGCCTAGATTCATTAATTCCTCTTTTTTTTTTGTAAATAGGAGTGACAGTGCATAGATTTTTTTTTTTACATTGCCATATTTTTACAATTGCTTGTAATGTTATAAAGATGTGAGACCCCTCACTGAAAAAGAAAAAAATTTCTAACACTTCAGTGAATGCAGTTTGACCAGCTAGGTAGCCTATATTGGCATTACGGTTTACATTTAAAAATAAAAGTGGTCTGTCTAGTGAGTGGTTATTTCTTGAAAAATTGCATGTAACTTGCATTCATGCACCTACCAGATAGTACAAAATGCCTATTTATTCTTCTGCCTGTCATACAAGCAATACAAATTATTCAAAGGAAGGAATGATAGAAAACAAAGCAATGAAAAAATATCAGAAAGGCAGTTTTATGAAACATTAGAGTTGTCAGAAAATGATAGAAGATAGGAAATTCAAAATTAAGACTGATACTCCATCCACCGGTAGGTTGCTTTTTTCTCTTGTTTCATACTGATGTGATTTGAGGATGAGACATATTGTCCTAGCTTTAAATGACCTGCCTGTGTTACTTTAGATTATCTAAGGCCCACAGAAAATCACTAATCAAAACCAGAGCTTTCAGTGATGTTAAAACAACTTGGATGTGCCCATCTGGGGGAGTAGGGAGCACACACTTTACTTACTGGTTTTCCATAAGCTTGCATAACATCAAAAATAGTGATCTGAACTCTCTTCTCAGCCTGTAGTAACCTACACTCAACTCTCGATTTATTAAATCTCGACACGTGCATTCTCCACTAAAATGTTCTTCGCAGTGTTGAGCAAAGCAGGGATAGATCAGTCTGTGCAATGCTGTGCTTTGTTTCATTTTTATCACTCGTACCTAGTAAGTGTTTTTTGGGGTGGGGGGAGTTACTTTTATTTTTCTCCTGCTTTCATCCATATTCTTAAACGGAATGAGAAGTATTTTTGATTCTTTTAATGGTGGTTTTCTTTCTTTTTACTATTGGTGACAATATCAGCTGCTCTTTATTGGAACCGAGTGGGATCTGAGCCTTACCATTACTCCACAGTCAGACAGTAGATGGGCTGGGGATATGGTTATTTGAACTCTTTGGTAATGCAGACAGCCTCATGGTGTATAAATGTGGAGACAAGAACAACTTCTGTACAAATGAGGGGCTGAAAGTCAGGTGACTGTTAAAGTAGCCTTTTTTTTTTTTTAATTCTTTTCCCCCTCCAGATAAAAAGTCAACCACCACATTAATCTATATTGGCTAGAAAAAAAAATTGATGAATAATTTTCTTGTAAAAAATCTTTATGGGAGGAAAAGTTTGTTTAAAAAATGTTAGCACTTTTTTTCCCCCCCATTTTTTTTAAAGCCACCTGGCTTTCTTAAGAAAAAAAATCTGCTATTCAAATAACACTTTTCCAGCAATGTTTTGTTTGGCTTATAAATTTGTTCCAGTAAAGCCACACACTGTGTACAGTACGCCTCAAGTCTTCCTCTGAGTCTGTTCTGTTTACTAATATAGCATTTTATTTTGCTTCTTTGACTTGTGCGTGGTTTGAAAAGCAATGCTAATGCAATTCACAGGGATGTTGAATTTAACAGTTCCCGGTGCGAGCCGTGTGTACTGATGAGCTGGGTTTATTCTTTATTCCTGCCTTCCTCTTGGGACCCGGTTGCTTGTCTAACCAAGTAGACTGACAGTGAGCAGACGGATACTGCAGCTGATGGTGAGACCACTGCCACTGAGGTTTGTACAGTCGCCGGCGCCCAGCTGTGGCAGGGGAGAGCGTTTTGCCTCGTCCCTTCCCAACCCGGGCCGTCAGGACCCCTCTCTGCCTGTGTGTGCATGTGCGTGCATGCAGGTGTGAACGTTTTGCTGGGGAGCTGGAGTTTTCTGTGCTGCCGACAGTTCCTCCTGTTTCTGCGCTGGGTTTGGAGGCTGCGGGCAGCCTCGGTTGCCCGCCCAGGCGGTCGTGCTGGCCGCACTGTGCCCTGGGATTTTCTATTTGCTCTGACAGCCTGCAGCCTGTGAGAGAAAGGGGGGAAAGCCAGTAAAAAGCAGTTTTCGAATTTTCTGGTTACAGTTATTTCCACATTATAAACACCTAAGGTTTTCCTTGAATGTAATTTCACGTGCCATCTTCACATATTGCCACCAGTAGTCCAGGAATTGTCTTCAGAGGAGGAGTGGAAAAAACCCTGTATTTTCTTTGCACTGAGAAGCCTCATATCCACAACATGGTATACAGACTGCACAGGCAAAATCAACCCTATGTGACTCCAGTGAAGTGCATATAACGCTTTCATAATTAATATGGTTGCAGCTGCAAACGTGAGCTGAATTTGGTCTGACATCTGGTAGAAGACAGAGTCTTACCACAAACACTGCTGTAGGTTTTCTGTAGGATCTCATTAATATTTCAGGCTGTTAAAATTATCATCAAGGAAAAATTCTCTGTATGACACGTCAGACAGTTCAGCCTTGGCTATAAATAGAGTAGATTTGAACTGAGTTATAAAGTAATCAACAGATTTTCCCATGGGTCATTTGACTAATTAGGACTATATGAAAAATTAACAACAAAGTAGTGGCACAAGCATTAAAAGAATCCAAATGGAGCCACAACATAGTCTGTTGAGACGAGTCAGGAGTACAAAATGCTTTGAAGTGCCTCTTGCACACTATAGCTTCAAGACTTGCATCCTACAGAAAGTAAAACATAACCCTAAACCTGTGACATTTAAAATGTTCCATTTATCACTCAAAAATGCATGATAATCTCCCTAGCTGCCATCTTTATTTCAGGGGAGAAGGTTTTGCGAACCTCGGTTTGCCTTATGGATACCTGATTTTCAGAACAAGTAGTAGACTTGCCATCTGAAAATTCAGCCCTCAGAAAGGGAGCTGCTTGGGCAGGGCAGTCCTTATCACATTACTTTTTCAAAAGCGAGCTGAAGTGAATATGCTGTGTGTGCCGTTCCAGAAGACCATGGTTGCAGAGAGGTCCTGAAAGAATATATACAGGCTAAATACGATGTAAAATTATATGAATACAGAAAGGGACTGAGGTTAGGGAAATAGCACTTTAAGCAAATAAAATGTGCTTCATTCTGTAGGAAGTGTTGCGGTTTGTTTACCCATGGTAAGTTTATGCAAAGCTTTGCCTGTGGCCCAGGAGATGTATATTTAAACTCTGGGATTACGGACTTCCAAAGAATTTGCTGTTGCCATTTGGTCCTAAATGATCCTGATGGGAAGTCCAACCTCTGCTCCCTAAATGGAGACCTACGAACATGGAGTGCACCAATATTTATAAGAGGAAAATGTTTAATACTCCTTTGTTCACAAATAACAAATTTGAAAAGAGGAGGCTTGCTCTGAGTTAGAACCGTGCAAAGTCAGCCAGTGTGTCTACGCCTTCTCCTTAAGCCCTTAACATAGGGAACATGGCATTTTAACCTGGTGTGTTACTCTCACCGATGTTTGTAAAGCCTTCGGTCATATGAGTGGGTAAGGTGTTGTTTTCCGATCTCTCTCATGCTGGCAGTCGGATCAAGAGGAGGACGGAGATCTAAAGGCACAGGTACAGAACCAAAAGGCCCAGGTGTTGCTCAAGTATCAATGTTGGAGGTGTTCACCTCTCTCAGCATGTTACTGTCGGGTCTCTGTGAAGAAATGTGTAGAAACAGCATTTTGTATCCTTTCAATACTGTGTCCCTTACCTTTCCCTTTCTTTTTCACTTCTTTCAGAATAGTCTGATTAAGCGAATACAGGGTGAAAATGTGTATGTCAAACATAGTAATCTTATGTTAGAGGTTGGTATTGGTATATACCAGTGCATGTACGTACATGTGTGTTAGTTTTAGTGGTAAACTGTGAATCTGCACTATGATGCATGAACTGTGTATTCCCACCTGCTAATAAATTAAATAGGGGTTTTTTTTCCCAGATTATGACGACTCCTCTAACTTGTACTATAAATATATATATGCGTGCGCGTATGTGTGTGTGCGTCCACGCGCATATGTATGTTTGTTTGAAGCCTCTCTATCAGGTGTAAATTACAGTGATACAGATGAGCTCTTTAAGAGTATTTTTATACTCACTTTTACGAGATATGCTATGCTGTTATCTTTCAAAATGCCACATTTTCACAGAGTGTTGTGTTAGTGCTGTGCTCCCCGGCTCCCTGAGATGTTACTTCCCTCTTTACTAACCAAGCTGTGTGTTTTGGCTCTAAAAGTTGGTTGGCTTAGGATGTATTACAAACTGCTCTATTCTCTTAAAACTGTCCAGGACCTAGACAAAACCCAGGAAGATCTGATGAAACATCAGACCAATATAAGCGAGCTGAAACGCACCTTCTTGGAAACCTCCACAGAAACGGCTGTGTCTAATGAGTGGGAGAAGAGGCTTTCCACATCTCCCGTTCGGCTTGCAGCAAGGCAGGAGGAAGCTCCTATGATTGAACCACTAGTGCCTGAAGAGGTCAGCGTGAGCTGAAAGGCTTCACTATGTATTTGTCTATTTGTTTTTACTTACAGTAGCTCTCAGTAGATTAGAGGCTGTAGTTAGAGGCCATTCCGCACTTGCAGGCGCTCCCTTTTCTCAGGACTCAGGCTCTAGCAGCAAAGATGCAAGGCTGAACAGATACCATACATATATTTTTATATACATATATATATCTAGAGTATGAAATTCACTGTAAGCCAAATGGCAGAATTGGGTCTCTCTGAGGGTGCAAAACACAGGCTTTGTAAGAGGTTCGGTGAGCTTGAGGAAGTCCAGCCATCCGTGAAAGAAACCATGAAGGTGATGGAGAGAAAATTTAAATAATGGTGACTGGTTGGGAGCAGCAGTGTAGCAGGGTGGTTGGGGGTACAGTACCAAGCTTGACAAGAAAATAGAGAGCAAAGGGCAGAACTCAGTCTTTGATGACAGGGAAGAAATAATGATGATAATTAGACCTGCTTGGCCAGTTCCTTAAGGGAACTGATAGTTGCTGCAGTCTGCTGGATACCATTTCATTAAGGACCCAATGCAGATTGCTAAGAGTGCGCATTCTCAGGTAGCCTGCATGTGTGAAAAAATCTTGCTCACTGTGCAGTCTTGAAGTGTTTGCAAGAATGTTGCCGATTAAAAAGCTGCCTTTTTAGTTTGTTGGTAGAGATAATGAGATGTAGAGGTAACAATGTAGCATGCATGTTGCTGTAAAATACATAGATCCTCAAAAAGAGTAGAGAGTCGTGGTTTAAATCCAGTGGAGCAAAAAGAAATATGCTTGTGTGGTCTGCAGGAAGATTATTTTTTTTATTCTATCGTGGACGGACATCTGGTTTCTGTCTCACAGGAATCATCTTTATGGTTACCACTTGTTTTCAGTATTACAGACCAGTAAATGGTCATAAAATTTGCTTCTGTCCCTCCAGCACTGATGTAATGTTGTAAGAAACCCAGCAAAAATTGGCTGGAAAGTATAATTCAAAGGTCTTCTTCTTTCCCAGCTTAGAGGTTGGCATTGCAGACCCACAACTCTGGGGCAGGGAATCCCTGGAGGCATGTAGGCAGCACCTCAGATTCTCCTCTTAGGGAGACGGGTGTTGCCAAGAAAAAGGCCCCTTCTCCTCTTCCCCCACATTATACCCAGCTAACCAGTGACTGATGCAGGCATCAGACATGCATTACAGTGGCCATCAAGTTGGACTAAAATACCTAAAAGGCAGACGCGGTGCCCAAAGCTTACCTTCTGGAGAGAGTGCCGAGGGATCTTAATGTTGCTCCTACTGCCTTGTTTAGGAATCATAATAGATCCTGCAACCATGTCAGTTTGGTTGTAGTTGAAAATAGAGGGTTTCTTTCTTAAAAGCAAAATTGTAAGTATAATGAATGGGGTGCATTTAACATATTAAAGATGTAAGGAACTGTTGAAAAGGGAGCAGCTGGCTAGCTGAGCCTGCATCAGGGGAGTGCAGGTCAAGGAACCTTATAACACCACCCAGTTCATTTCATGTCTGTATTACTTCAGAAATTTAATAACAATTTTTAATCCAAATGCACAAGCAGTAGCAAAGCATTACAGTTATGTAGGCTTCACCCTGAGGAAACATATGTGAATTTAACCATTCATTTGGAAAGGAAAAGGGCAAGAGTTGTCCTTATCTGGTATCTCTTCTCTTACTGGAAGAAAGAGATTTGCTCAAAAGCAATGTCCAGTCACTATATCTTATATGCATCTAAGTAAACTACAGCCATCCCACAGAATCTCATCCAAATTAAGGTGTTTCTGTGGAAAAATGTGAGTGGATTTGGGCTACCAGAGCCTAACTCTGAAGTGACTTCGGACACTATGAGACCCCTGCTGTAGATAACATCTGACAATCCTTTTTGGTCCCGCTAAGCGGGATGGTTTCAGTTCATGTTGAGAGAGGAATTTTTCAGGAAAAAACTGAAGCTGTACCTAGGTCAAAATCAGCATCCTGATGTCTACTAAGAAATGCTGAGGCAGTCAGGATAGAGAACACATAGAACTGTGTTATGTAGTAGCTTCTTCTAGTCAAATAAGCTATGCGTTTAACTTGGCATATCCACTTCAAAAATGTATTCAGTGCTGTTACCCGTAGCTCTTTAGTATAATAAAACAAGAACAGGAAGGAGAATATGCCTTTTCAAAATGTGTGCTTTAAGCATTTGGCACCCGTGTGTGTTCAGTCAGTTTGACTTTAAGCCTGTCTAGTCACCACTTGGTTTCTTACAATAACAGGGAAAATACTTTGGTTTTCTTCCATTATGAAAAATAGTTTTAAATATCTACCATAATCATGGCCAGATATCTGCAGAACGTGAAAGCCATCATATTAACAAACTCCTTGGCAATATTTAGTCTGACCTGGATTGGATTAAACCAGCTCTTTAGAAATAAAGAAGCTATGCATCTCATTGCAGTCAGGGAGATGAGCTGTTTCTCCCTTTCTCTCTCTCATTTCTAGTTTTGTATCTTTTTTTAAATGTCTACCTTTCTTCTTGAGTACATGAAGTGTACATATTTAAAACATTACCCTGTTATCCTGCCATAGTATTTCCATTGGCATGTCTGTTGAGTACACTAGCAGTTGAAGTGGGTAGAAAGGGTTTGGTGAGAAACCTGCTTTGCTCTGCGGGGGCTTACTTGCTCCAGCCAAATGAAAAAGGTGGCCAGCCCAGCAGCTGGGCTCAAAAGTCTTAGGAAATTGAGTCTTGCCAACATTTAAAACTTTCACAGTCGGTCAAGTTGCAGAGATAGTCTTACTATTCTCACAGCGTTGGGAAGGCACTGATGGGGGGTAAAAGTGAGGAGGATTTTGGTGTCACACTATAGCAATAATACAGCAATGGTTAGCTTCCTGCATAGGAAAAGACTCTGAGACCTCTCATACCTGTAAGGAGAAAGGGAGAGCTGGAATCTTTGCAGGGCACACCTTCTGCCTGCTTCAGCAGGGAAGGCTGAAAACTCGGGAAAGAGCTAAGTCCAGGGTGAAGGTGGAGGGGCCTGTTCTGGGCTATTGATGGAAGCCGTGTAAGTTGGCAGCAGACACAGTTAAATGAATTATATAAGATGAAATGAACACAGTGCATCCACACCCAGGTGTTACTCAATTTAGTGTTTTGTTACGCTATGCAAATAGTAAGCTCGTGTCTGCTTTCCATTCACCACAGGGAGACACTGATTTCACTTCTTATTGGAAACCTCTTTGCTGTAAAATTGTTCTGTTTAATTCTTTTTCCTAATTTGCCATGCAGTTAAAGAGTAGAGAAATATGATGAGCTATTGTAAAGTATAGTGGACTTTATACCCTCCATTTACTAAAACCATTTATTCCCCTGACATTAGACCAAAGAAGAAAGAGAAAAATCAGAAAAACTCATATTTTTGCAGAAGGGAGGTACTACATTCCTTGAATTGCAGGTAAAAACAAGTAATACTTTCTTGAAATGCAGTCGGATAGGCTGGCAATGATTTATTACTTTATTATCTTTTTTTCCTTTCCAAGCCCCCTTTTTTGTTTTGGTTTGGTGGGGTTTTTTTTTTTATATTATTATTATTTCATAAGTTCCAGAGTGCGTTGTAATCTGGGGGCCAAACTCTGAGGAATGAATCCCCTCCAGAGCTGTTTGTGGATGTTGTTTGCAGTTCTGCATGCATTTCCAGCATAAGCCTCACTGAGAATGTTATGGTGAATGGGGCACTTCTGTCATTAGAATGAATTTCCTTTATACTGTCAAGTGAATTCAGATTATGCTGAGTGATAGTGAACTTTGTATTCTTATTGGTTTTTCTATTAGCCAAGTGTGATAGCGAAGAAGCTGCAGGAAGGAGAATCTGCTGGCACTTTGGTTACTTCTCATCAAATCATTATCCAGAAAAGTATCCCATCATCCCTAGAGGTTACTTTTAATTCATTTGATTTTAAACTACCACATTTGCTTAGTTAAATACAGTAGTTAATGGTCTTAAGGTCAAATAACTGGATGCTGATTGCATAGTCAAAGCAAATCACATAGCATCTTTGCATAAGGAGGAAAAAAGATGCTGCATTAAGTTCCGTTCAGAATCTTTAGTAGCATGGTGTTTACTGTGTTGTACTGCTCAGTTTAAACAATCCTGAAGGGGGTTGATGTTATTCTAATAAAATCAAGGAAATACAGTGCAGACTACAACTACATACAAATGCATACTATTCTAAAATGTCATCAATGGTGTGTTTGTGACAACTGGGGAACAGTTGAATGGGCTTATTTTCTCTGTTTTTGTAATTTGATTTTTACTTTAGCATTATGAACCATTGTGATATATGATTTTTTTAACCTCAGGATGATTCCAATTGTCATTTTAAATGATGCACCAAAATGCTATTCTGCTTCAAATTAATACAGAAATAGCATGGCAAAAGTAATTTTTTTGTGTCCATATTATATGGGCCTCTAAGGGGAGGGATTATGCAAAGAAATCATACTTTGCCTCAGGTGATTCTGTTTGTTTGTTTGATAACTGCTCTAAGAGGTACAATGGTAAAAGTTGTTATATGCTTTCAGAAGAGGCAGCATTGATTTCTTTAAAGTCTTCATACTTTAGTGCTCCTGAAGTACAGCTGAACCTTCAGATATTCTAATTTAGCTTTTATATCTCAAATATAGGGCACTGAGGATTGGGTTATTATAGACAAAATACCCTCTGAGGTAGTTGATGGTGAATCGAAAAAAAATCTGGCATACAAAGTAGTGACTGTGAGCAGTAAAACTGCCTTTCCACCTGAGATATTAAAATCCAGTACCGTTCTAATGCAGAGCTTTGAGGACTTGGAAAGTGAAATACAATCCAAAGAGGAGAATAAGCAGAAAATGTTCACCCTAGGAAAGTCCTATGATACCATATCTGGGAAAATTGTAACCATGACAAGTAAAGCTAAAGAGGGCGAGAAAGCAGTACAGCCTTCAGTAGAAGCTTTGCAAAAAATGGAAAGGGAAGTGCAAGAATCTATGAAAATCATTCCAGTAGTGGCCGAGTATGAAATCCTCGAGCCTGTCACTGATGAGAAAGCCAGGTGGGGATCCGACGTGCAGAGCACAAAAAGAAAGCTGTCTGACTCTCTGACACCCATAAAGGAAGGAGAATCTCATTTGCAAAGTCCTGAAGAGGAGAGTTTGAAAAAGACGCTAAGGATGGACCAGGATTTGCAGTTACGTGGTACACTGGGAAGCCTGCAGCTTGGCAAAGCAGAAAAACACCTTGGCAGTGAACCTGTAAAAGCAGGGGCATTTGCCCGGAGAGATAAGAGCCTGTCTGAGTGGAGATATTCCAGAGAACAGCCATTTACCATTGCTACTGCTCACTATGTTACCGAGTCGTCTGCGTCAAAAGTAGTGGTAACAAGTGGCTTTGACTTCATGCCACGGTTTAAAGATTAAAGCATGACTTATTTCAGGCAACCCCCTCACACCATCCTACCTTTCGGTTCTCCTGCTGCCTGGCTTTATGTTGACAGCAGCCAACCCAGCTTATTTTTTTCCCCTCATACTTTGAATCCGTCCCACAGTCTGAAGCAGACATTATATAAGGCTTTCAACCTTTCTGGTTTATTTAAAGATCCATGTAACTGAAATGTAGTATTGCTGCTGTGGCTTGTTAATAAACGGAAAAAAAAAAGGTTTGCTTGAACCAGCAAAATGCCAACGCTAACAACTATGCTTTGTAACTATTGCTTACTACAGCCATTGTGAATTTGCTCTGATTTATTTTCCCATTCTTTTCCTGTTTCAAACCTCTCTGTGCCCCCGCAACCTTCTCTCCCTTTCCTCTGTCTCTGCCTCCAGTTTTGGCAATTAGTATGTCCGTGCATGTGGGTCTGCCTTTCTTCTGTGTGTGACTCTACATTTCTTTGTCTGTTTAGACTAAACAGTCCACCAGTGAAAAAACCTTGGATGGTTCAGATATCTTCAGTTTAATAGAGTCCGCCAGAAAACCGACTGAGTTCATAGGAGGGGTTACTTCAACTTCACATAGCTGGGCTCAGGTGGCCGCTTGATTCCCTCCATCAACATTGTAACCACACGCCAATTACTTTTGCTTTTGTTTCCTGTTTTTATGCATAACTCAGAACCTATATAACTAATGCATGTATTCATGTGCCTTTTCCTTTGTTACAATAGACCATGATAGAAACTTCACCAAAAGGAAAAGCAAAACAAAAAAAACCAGGTTTTCTCTCATTTCACTTTGTTTTGGTCATTTTGTGGGGTGCTGTATTTTGCCTTTATAAAACTCACGCAAAAATACCAATGAGAAAAACCCTGACATTTCTCTTTGCTTTTACAAATTGTGATTCTTGCTTTGTTTTTCACTTCTAATATTCTGATAATGTCCTGGGAATGAAAATCCATGCAATGTGAGAGACATAAATTGGCAAAATGGAATACCCGTTTTTTTATTTATGTTCACAGTACATTAAGCTGAGGAGTCATTGCAAGTAGTGTTGTCTGCTTCTGATGCTGAGAGGTTTTTTTTCTCCTTCCTTGCAGAGAATAGACACGGTGACATCTCAGGAGATAACTTCCAGTGAAATGCAGCAAGCAGTTCAGCCGCAGCAGGATACAGTGAAGAAGGTTGTACAGGAGACTGTAGTTATCAAGGAGAGACATGGGATGGATGTGCATGCAAGCGGGGATGCTGCTAAAGTGGCCGGACTTGCGCTGGATGCCCAGGCTGAGGCAGCGTCGGCAGTGGCTGCTGGTGTGAGAGGGAAGGAGGGCTCTGCTGGGACTGAGGGGGCGAAGGAGGAAAAAAGGGAGGAGGCTGGGAAAGCCCGAACCAAACAGGAAGGAGCCGCTGCTGCTGCTTCCTGCGAGCAAGCAGAGGAGCACAGTACAACAGTCCACCTTTCAGAGTCTTTGGAAAGAAAACCTCATTTTGAGGTAACTCGTTATTAAATCAGTCATGTCTGTGCTGAATTGTGAATGTAGGCCATAGTGGACGAAGTTAATTCCTGTCATGGAAAGTAAAGTGTACCAAGCTTCTATCACTGCATCTTTACAGCAAGCGGTTTGTTTCTCCTCTTATTTCCTCCTGGCGTGGCACCTGCAAGGCTTGTTGCTGGTTTCCATCATTGGCAAAATGCCATGCATGTTTTACCTAAGAGCGCTTTTCATGCTGCAGAGAAATACCTAATTTGGTGGCATTTTATGCAAAGGATAGCAAGATTTCAGCTGGCGCTTTCTTTGGCAGAGTCCATCAAGATTGGCAAAGTTCATGTGTCCTCAAAGACACAAAGTGTATTTTTTTCTCCATGCTTGGTACAATTGTAAATAAGTGTACTGTATCTTAAACAGCCCAGGTTCCTTCTCTTAGCCCCATTAGCAAACTTTCAAGAACTGTTCTGCAGAGGGATTAAAAAAAAACTTGTTCATGCTCTTTTCTCTGAGAGCTGAATGGAAGGCTAAGCCTGAACAGGATTCGTTCTCTCGTTATTTGAAGAAAATGTAGAATCACAGAATCACAAAATAGTTGAGGTTGAAAGAGACCTCTGGAGGACCCTGGCTCAAGCAGGGTCACCCAGAGCCAGTTGCCCAGCACCATGTCCAGACAGCTTTTGAGTATCTCCAAGGATGGAGAATCCACAGCCTTCCTAGGCAACCTGTGTCAGTGCTCAGTCACCATCAAAATGAAAAGCTGTTTCCTGATGTTCAGAGGGAGCTTCCTGTGTTTCAGGTTGTGCCCATTGCTTCTTGTAGTGTTTAGATCTTTTTAAGTTTTTTTTTCATTAAATCCAGGATAGTGCTAAATGTTGCCAGCATTATATACATGTATATACATTACATATACTGTAATGAAGATAATTGTGTCTTTTTTTGTTGTTAAATGCAAAGCACTTTTTAGTTGCTCCTTTACCTTTTCCTAAGCAAAGAAAAAAAAAATGTTCTGAGAAATCCATAAGCTTTGCTAAATGTTCTAATTCCTTTTTTTTTGTTCATGCAGTCACCAGTTGTGAAGACTGAGACTATCAGTTTCAGTAGTGTTTCTGCTGGTGGGGACAACCTTGAAATTTCAACAAAGGAAGTGCCAGTAGTCCATACAGAAACAAAAACCATTACGTATGAGTCTTCTCAGGTGAGAAATTCTGCAAAAGCCAGGGTCTAATTTAACATGTCCTTAGAGAACCCATGTTTCTTCACCCATTTTTAAGTGTATGCCTTGGTGTAAACTGTTCTAAGTTGGTCAAGTATTAAATATTAGCATGAAGATGATTTACATAAGAATAGCTTACCCTGAGGGTGATTCTCATGTCCTGGTGTGGGGCCTTTCGAGAACATTGATGAAACTACAGATTTTAAAGCCCAGCTTCTCATCTGTCTTTCCAGAAGCGAAGGGGACTCTCCAGATGCAAAGAGAAATACTGACACATGATCAACCTCATAGCAGTTATCTCCCTTTATGAAGAACTATAGAAATAGGGAAGTTCAGCCAGTCCAGTTCTTGCCTCCCTGTGCTCAGGAGCATGTTTCTGATGCCTGGTTTTCTCTTTTGGTTCCCTAGGTGGATTGTGGTGCTGACTCAGAACCGGGCGTATTGATGAGTGCACAAACTATCACATCTGAAACCACCAGCACTACAACCACTACACATATCACCAAAGTGAGTCCTCAGAAAACTGGGAGGGTTTTTTTTCATGAGGGTGTATGTTTTCTTAACTTCAGTTCTATTATTTACTTTAAAATGTGGACACATGCTTATACTCTCTGGAAAAAATCCTGTCTGTTTGGGGTACCTGTCTTCATTCATCTGTCTTTGGCTATAGTAGCTCCATTAATGCATCACTCAAGGACTTAACAAGAGTCCTGAGAGTCATAGACCCTTAGGGTATGTCTGTGCAGGAACAAAACATTACTGTGCAGAGACACTTGAGTTAGCTGCCTAACTCTCTGGAACTGGAAGCAGTGTAGCCACGTTGGCATCATCTGCTAGCCATGAAGGAATAATTTGCCTGAGCATGAGGCTCCGTTGAGATGACTATACTGCCTTGGAGTCCTGAGCTATTATCCCTGCATGCTGTTGAAAGTACAAAGTAAATCTGTATCACGTAGTCATAACAGGACCTTCAGTCAGCTCAGGTGCCATGGTTGCATTGCTGGGTGGTAGCCTAAGGAACTTGCCCACAGCCAGACTGAAAGCTTATGGCTGCACAGACAAATGATGTTGGGTCTTCCAAGTTCCAAGACAGCATCTCCATAACAGTTCCTTCCAAAGCAGAAACTCTTTCAGTGCCATGACAGCTCTCCTGCCAATATTCACTGAGGACAGGATTGCATATTTCTGCAGTGAAATTCACCCTTCAGTAGGTGAGCTGAACAAAGGCCATGCCACCCTGGATGTCCTTCTGAAGCCTGCATTTGGGCTTAACTAGGTCTTGAATGAGCTGTCTGTATGTCCATTCTTTTCTTCGTGGGATGAATTTACCATAAATACCTTCCATTTTTTATATACAAACATCTTTCCTGACACGTGTGCAGATTGACTAGCATCGTAAAATTATCTGTGTTGGAAGGACTTCTGGAGGTCATCTAGTCCATTCAGAGTAGGCCAACTGCAGAGCTGCTCTGGTTGCCGTTCAGGGTTGTCCCCTCTGTGCATGCTGTTTGAGATAGCTCAGTCCAGTCACCTCTGGGTTCCTGCACTGATCATTCTCTGGATGAGTAGCAGCACTCTTCAGAGTAAGTTACTGACATGCATTTGTCCCTCCCGTCTAGACTGTGAAAGGAGGCATCTCAGAGACAAGAATTGAAAAACGAATAGTCATCACAGGAGATGCAGATATTGATCATGATCAGGTAAAAATCTATAAACAGCTAAAGCCTACCCTGAAGACAGCCAAAGAGAACGTTTCTAAACATTGCTTTAAAAGATACTATTCATACTGGCATGACTTAAACTAAACTGGATTAGTAGTTAAATCAGTGATGGTATATTTCATATTTTAATCATTTTTCCTCATTTGTAAATTGTGTAATATCTCATTAATCTCTCCACCTTGCTACTGATCATGCATGTTCCACCTCCTTTTTGTTTTTGCCCTTCTGTGGTTTCCTTGGGATAGGCGCTGGCTCAGGCAATTAAAGAAGCCAAAGAGCAGCACCCTGACATGTCAGTGACCAAAGTAGTGGTACATAAAGAGACAGAAATCACACCAGAAGATGGGGAGGATTGACCACAGGTAAGAGGACTAGATGATTTTCCTAGGCATTTACTGGGCTGGCATGTTGCAAATGTTGTTTTCCTACCATAATTCACCTCTAACTCTTTGCTTTCTCTCTCTGGCATTTGCAAGTTGCATTTGTGCTGGTTATCAGTTCTGGTATTTGAATGTAAACCACATTCAGCTATAAACATCTTTCTTCATTTAATGGTGCCAGCTGGAGAAAGAGAAACTACTCATTTGCTTTTGTTGGCTCTCTGCAACGTCCTCATTGTCCATGCTTTTATATGGTCTAATTTTCTAATTCTGAAGTAAAAACCTGTTGTCTGCTTTTATGTCATTTAAGAACAAAACTAATTTGTTCTTAAAGGTATGCATTTTGTTTAAAAATGCCAAGGGAAAAACCTACAGCTGCTTTTTAAATGTCCTGTGCAGATATGTTACAAGTTAAGTTTTAATTCCTAACTTGCAAAGATATGGTCCAACTTGCTTTTGATTTTTCTTTTAAACCGAGTGAATTAGTATGTCAGTATTTGGATGTCTTGGCTTCCTTGTATTTGAAAGAACATTTTATGTTTTAAAGCAGCATTGTTTATCAGGATGAGATGATAATGCAGCTTTTCTTGTGTCAAGCTTTTTTTCAGTAAAGGCATGCTCTCCAATTGTGGCTGGCTAAACAGATGTCTTAATATTACTATATTTACTCTACGTGCAAAAACATGTCACATATACTAACCTGCTATGCAAAAGCCGTTAATGCCAGCACCGTTGCACAAATTGCTTTGAATGCTGTATGCAGAAGGTGGGAAAAAAGCTGCTTGTCCGATTTGTTTAAATTAATAGCAGCGTTTTATTCTTAAAACAATATATATTCCCTAGCACTTGGTGTAAGTAACAGTATAATGCACAGCACCTTTTGAAGCTGTTTTGCTCTCCTGCTTGTGGATATACAGACCCTAAAGAAAATTGAATTTCAGTATCTGTTACTTATTTGGAAGACGGAACCAGTCACTGAGGAGTGAGTAGCTGTGACTCTTGTGTTACTCTGCTAATTGTTTCAGAGATAACGCAGTGTGGCTTACAAGTCTATTGATGTCACTAATTCCTTCCATTGGCATCAGTGGACTTTGGATTTGGGCCAAGTTGCTTACACTGGGATGATGCCGTTTTCAAATAGCTTTTGTACGCGAACAATTGACAAAATCTCTTTTGCGGGAGTAGTTGCTTCAAATAATTAACTCGGTTCTCTTTCCTGCAGGAATAACCTAGATTGCATACGAATCCAGACATGCACACCAGTAGGAATGCGAGAGCCTATATGGAGTCTCAGTTCCAACCTGACTGACTTGTATCTGTCTATGGAAAATTTCAGTACAGAAGAATTGCTCTTGACCGTTAATAAAGAAACTGGCAGAGATACCTTCCCATAGAAAGCAATCTGAATCAGCAGCAGTTAAACAATATTGCATGAAGCAACGATAAAATTACAGAAAAGCAGCATTTTTAATTTTCTTAAAATGTCTAAGTTTTCAGCTATACCTGCACGTTCATAAACAATATAAACAGTGATCTCATGTAACACATAAACAGTTCATGCCTTTCACAGTTTATGAAAGTCTAAACAAATTAAAATTTGTTAGGTGGCGAGCCTTTTGTTTACGGATATCGTAAATGAAGATACCCCCAAAATGCTAGAAGCTGTATAGGTACTGTGTATAATGTTTTATCACACATTAGATGTGCCAATAACACGGTTTATTCAGTAAACAACTTGAATCTTATTTTTGTTTCATCTGGTTTTATTACTGCCCGATAAATGATGATGAATCTTTACTCCTATCAAAATATTTAAATGCTTACAAAGTGTGCTTTGTATACCTGACTGAATACCTTATGAGGTAGTTATGATTTTAGTATATTAACTTTAACGGTTTTTGTCAGCATTGTTCAGAGTCAGCTTCCAGTCACCCTTCACAGATCCTAACCTTGTAAATTATATGTAGTTATTTTGGAGAAAAAAAAAATCTGTATTTTACTTAGTTTGCAGTATTAGAAAATTATTAATCTGAAATAACCGTGATGGTTTTCTATTGATTTCCCTTTTGTTCTCAGAGGAAAAAAAAAAGAAAAAAAAATCTATTTGAGAATCTGGTCAGCATTTACTATCTAGTTCAGAGTCAAGCCTTAACCTGTACAGAATGTCCACTGAAAACTCATTAGTGTCCAACTATAATACCCACTGAAGGGATAGCGTCCATTACACTGTCAGCTGCATCACAACACATGGTGAATGTATGTTTCTGCATAGTGAAATAAAAGTGGTAAATGCATCCAAAATTGTATTGTTCTGTGTCTAAAAGCACCTAGTGTTTTTTAATATTCAAAATGTTAAGTTATGTTTGTAAGACACCACAGGTTTTACTCATCTGCACAGTAGACACGTTTTGTCTTCAGTGGCTGACACTGCACTGTGCAGACAGTTGGAGTTAGCGGAGCATCCAAAGGGATGACAGTGTTCACCTTTGGGCAGATGATGTTTGCAAAGGAAAAGGAGTATTTGCTCCCTTCTGTTTTCTCTGGTTGTGTACCGTTTCACTGAAGCTACACGAAGGATTTTGTGGTTGCTTAGAAAGTAAAGGCCAGTAGCGCTTGATCCAGATCCACTGTCTTCTTGTACTTTTGCTCTGAAATATGGAAAAAATTCTCTTTAAAGTAGTACTTACTTACCTGTTCTTTTTTCTTGCTCCTTTGCCACATCTTGTTGAAGCTCCCTTGGTAGTTCAAGAGAAATTTGTAACAATTAATTCACCCTTCAATCTGTATTTCCTCACAGGATTGAAAGAAATGGGTACAAGCAGACTTTTCAGGACATAATGGGCCAAATTTGCCCTTTGTTGTTTACACAGGGCTCCCTCACATTGAAGTCAATGGATTTGGCTTCAGTGGAGAGCAGGACTGACCCAGTGACTTGTTAATAAATGTTTATTTTCTTAATTTAGAAAGAAAAATAGTATATATAGAGAGAATAACCTGTAGATAATAATTAAAGGTAATATCCCAAGGCTTTTAAAGCTTTGCCCTTAGTCTCTAAAACGTCTTCCTTCCACCAACCAGCCATTCTTCATGCCTTTAATCCAGAGTGCTGATGATGTAACCCCCCCTACCGCCGCCATTGCTTACCTCTTGCCTAACGACCGGCGCAAAGGTTGCGGTCTGTTGTGATCTTTGACGGACCTCTCCTCCTCCTCCTCGCCCAAGAGCATCTACGTTCCCAGCCCTCTCGGTGACGGTAGCTCAGCTCACTGGTGCTGCCGGCAGCTGGCAGTGGAGGAGGTGCTCGCCCTGCGTCTCGGCAGCCGGCATGCCAGGTTCTCGCTACTGCATCAGGAGTTTGAAAATAGACTCTGAAGCCATATTGATCTTCCCTCAGGTGCCCCTCATGTTGTCAGCTAAGAAACGGCATTGTATTACCTCAGAGAGACGCAAGGCAATTGTGCAGCCTTCTCTCCAGAGTTAGCATTATATTTTAGCATGGCTTGAGGAGATTGTACTTTGGTAATACTGCGCAGTATGTACGCTGTCTAAAGATACTGTTTGGTAAGAAGTTAGTCTCCTTGGAAAGGACGCTCACAGCTGAGACACAGGCTAAGCGTGTGCAAATGATAAGGAGATGAGAGTGGACAGGCAAGGACATCTCAGTGCCGCTGTTGGCAGTAGACCCTTGTTTGGGGAATGGTTCCTGGAAGTGATAGCTTTGGTTTTTGTTAGAAACTGTTTCTTGGGTTGTCTGCCTATTGCTGTGCCACACGAAATAAAGAACACCTGCCTGTTTCTACCAACCACCTTTTGTCTCCGTCTAGTCTCATTTACTGTTGGCCTTTGTCTGGCTTCTCGGCGTAAAACAGCTTAGAAAACAAACCGTCAGATATGGTGTTACCTGAAAGGCCCATTACCAACCTGAGGTGAGGGACCAGGATGGCCAGGCAGGGCTTTGCACACCAGGCAAGAGCGGGCATAGCAAGCAGTCACAGCAAGTGTGACCACGACAGGTACAGAAGGAACGAATACATCGCCTTGGCATTTTTAAAGCTGTTTGGAATCACTTAACATTTATTCCTCCAAAGTTTTTTAAGGCTGCCTCATCACAAATGGCACGTAATGGTGTTGTGCTCAAGCATATAAAAAAAAATAAAAATGATGGGCCTCTAAATCCAGATATTAGATCAAAGCAAGGGTTTAACAGCTTAGCCTTATTTCTTCCCAGAACAGATTTAGGCAGCTGGTGAGATGATGTGGCTCACCTGCACAGCAATTTGAATGTGCTGAAATTACAGTTCCTTATAAACAGTACTTCCTGGCAAATAAATTGGACATTGAGTCCAGGCTTCAGTTTGGCAAACACCCTGGCAAACCTTGATGCATATTTCTTGCCTTCACCCAAAATAGTTCTGTCACTTAAGATCACAAAGCCCATTTACAAGCTTCACCTTCATATCTCCCCTCTTCACAGGTAATAAGGGTGAGGTAAAGAAATCTGTTCTCCTTTTTTATACAGGAGCAAAAATGGTCCAGGTTCTGCAGAGCTAGGAATCAAACCTTAATTTTTAATCATTTTTCCTAGACTAGTCTATTAGAAGTTTGTGACGTGCCTGAGGCAATGCTGGGATAGTTGCATGATTTGTTTTTTTTAATGTTTGATGAACATACCAGCAGTAGATACTAAATACTCTTAACTGTATTGCCCAAACAAAATCCTATTCAGTCAACCGCATGTTCAATCGAACTGCCTGGCATCACTTTTATATTGTTAGTTGCCATACAGTCAGAGACTCTACACAAAAAACTATCTCAAATGAACAAAGTTCAAACTAACACCAAAGGAAACCCCCATTTTCACTTTACTTTAGCTATTACAAAGCATTAAGAAGAAAAGTGGTTTTCAAGGTACGTATGTTCCAAACTACAGTTCACCAGTTTGAAAATTGATCTCTGGTCTTCTATATTGTGAACTTTAAAGAAAATCCTTAGTTGGGCAATTTCCCATTCCCAAGTCTTAGATCCACTTTCTCCTGAAGTACATAAAAGAGTAAGACTCAGTGAATGAGAGGAGATTAAAAACAATCGCTAGATTCTCTTCTTTCCCTTCCCCTCCATTACTTAAAGAAACAGATACTTGTTTTCAAGTATTTTCTGTTGGTATTGAACCTCCTTCAGTTGACTCTGCTGATCTAATCTCTTGAGATGCCTTTGCAATGTCTTTTGCTCCTGAAAACCACTATCTCTAGTTAGAGGCTTTCAGTGTTGATATTTTCTATAGCTATGTGCTAATGAAATGACACCAAACAAACTCTCCATCAAGTGGAGTAAGACCAAAGGCCTCTCAAAACAGCATCTGGGGCTGGCTGAACACAAAGAAATGCTTTCTATGACAACAGGAGCTGAACTGGGCCTTCTGAAATCCTGTACGGATCCCAAGGTATAGTGGTTGAGGTACTATAGATGGACCATAGTCCAAGGGTGATTGTTTTTTTAAAGAAAAAGGAAATGAAGCACTTTTCTTAAGTCTATAGATTGCAAAGGCTGTATCAGTCTTGTACTGCAAATGATGGTTTGCTGTGTCTCTTGTCATCAGTGTTATGCCACGTCAGCAAAGATGTTGTCCATGGGTGCTCTGGGTTCCCTCAGAGCAACACAAAATACCAGTCTTCCTAATAAAAATTTGGTCATATACTTAAAAAAATAGGTATTAGTTATGCATACTTTAGTTCTGTATCAAATAGGGATTTGGGTTTAAACAAACAATGACGAGGCATATTGCTGTTATTTGTTGTATAAGAATGTTTTCCACAAATTCCTTTATTCATTAACTGAAACCATATTATTATCTTGGAAGTACTGTTAGCCCTTGTTCATACTGTAGATTACTCAGGTTTGTGCCATTTGGTTCCTCCTCCACCCTTTTTTCTATCTCCTATTCAACATCAGTCCTGCTTCTCAGCTAGAACTAATGGCTGCTGTTAGGAGCAGAATTTTAAAAATCCTTGTTTAAAGGAAAACCAATACACATAAATTATGCAAAAGTCTCAGTCAACTCTCCTCCTTCATCTCGTGCTCCCAAATGCAGCTATAACCTCCATAAATCAATGACCTCACTCTTGCAGCTGAAATGATCATCACTCACTGTAAGTAGGATTAATGGCCTGTCTTTGAGAATGACTACAGTGACATAGAGGCGAAAAGAGAAAAAAAGAGTACTGACACTAGGAATTATTTTTGTTTTTAAACACATTAGACTTTTATCTGTACAGTCTACCAGCTATGTTTTCTCCAATGCAGAATTTAAGTAAGAACCTTTTCTTGTTTCTTTTTGTCCAGAGTTTACTAGGATTTTTTTTTTCCCATTTTCTAGAAGCATCTTTGCTCTCTGCTTCTGTACCATGACTCTTAACTTCTGTGCGCAAACAAAACTCAGGCAATGATGTCAACTAATCTGAACTGCAAAACACAGATCCCAGAATGTGTGGAGCTTTGGAGATGCCTGAATTACAACCCAGGGCGGCGTGTTTCCACAGAAGTCCTACCGTACAGTGCACATGTTGCTTTTAAGTACCAGGCATGTGTTCCTTGGTGCATAATCCTGGGTGACTGTAGTGTAAAAGATAACAAGCTTAGACAAAGCACATTAAACGGCTCAGGGAATGGCATATCATAAATCATACAACAGAGCAAAGAAGAAAAAAAAAGCAATACATTTGAAAGTACAAAAGTAAACCATTAAGAAATCTTCAAAGCCTCTTCCAGTAGTAAAAGTCCAGCTACTAGGATGCTCACTCTTTCCTTAAATCGAGTGCTACTAGCACAGATATTCTTCCTCGATGGATTTACGAGGTTGTTTTGCGGACATACTAGTTTTCTGGCCAAACTCAGTTGATGAATTTGGCATATGAGCACTTCTAAAGGCATTTATATTCCTGTAGCCCAATCTCCAATCCATATACAACCTAGACAAATGTGAATCTTTTTATACAGTTACAGAAATGTTGACAGTTTCACCACTTGTCCTTAGAGCTCCTAAATCCTAAGCTACTGGACAAACACACACATACATATGTTCCCACAGAACATTGTTTGAACAGTATTTCTATGAAATCATCCTTGAATGTGCATTAAACAATGGATTGTTTGTTTTGTTTTTCCATTCAGAATGTCATCTGGTGATTGACACATCACAAGATTATTTTTTTTCCTGCAATCAGATGCAATATATCAGTACAAATACTTTTTGTCATACTGATCTATAGAAGTGAATATGTAGCATGAGAACACTACAACATGTAGCCTGCTGTCACAGAAATAAAAGACTGTCTTGAATATCTGCATGAGGTGGTTCTGTGACAAGGAAGCTTTTGCAAACTCTGGGAAGACAGCCTGTAATAGTGGCTTATCCAACCACTTTACAGTTATTTAAAAGTCTCTTTGTTCCTTCTTGCTTTCTTTCATATTCTCCAACTTAATCCAGCTGTGTTTGTTGTAGCAGGCTCCTCTCTTCTGCATCTTTTCTCCTTTCCAACTTTTCTCCAGGCTTTTGAGCAGAGTGCGTCTGCTGCTTCTCTTTCCATTCATTCTGCTGTTACATCCTATCCTATCCTACCCATGAACCTTCTTTAAAGTCTTGCTAATTCTCACTGTCCTGCAGTCTTCCCCACTCATCCTTAAGAACTTCAGCTCCTACAATGATGATACATCCAACCCTTAAGTGCATATTTCTTTGCTTTCATATCTCTTTTCAAATTTCAGCCTTAGTTCATTCTTCTCATCTTATCACTGGTGTCTTTCCCATGACTGTTTTTATCAAGCAGTACTCTCTTTGGTTTTGTTTTTTTTTTTAATAGCCACTTTCTCCTTCTTCAGACATCATCTGATCTCATTCAGCATCAGCCCATTCTCTCTCTCACATTGACACTTGGCCCTTTCATGTTTTCTGGTCCACTAGTTTTGATGGGTTGTCATCTGCTTTCAGAGCTTTCAAACCCCATCCCTAGTTTCTCTGCTCCTCTTTCTAACCCATCACTGAAAACCATGCATGATGGAAATCCTGTAGATAGTTTTCCTTCAGTACAATAAACATTCTTTTCTCTAACAATGTTAAACAACAGTCTTCTATTTAAATAAATCCCTCCAAGCAGACAATATACATGCTGCATGTTGCCTCTACTTCTTTCTGCATGGGCTCCTGCCCGTACCTTCCAAAGGGAGAGCTTATTTAAAAAGCAGAATGACTTTTATCATGCTCTCAACCCCTGTCCTCTTTATCCTCAGCTTCCACTTGCCCTTTTCACAGGCATAGAATTTTCTTGTCAGCTTCAACTGCTGACAGCCTGTGGTGGTTTAACCCCAGTTGGCAACTAAGCACCACGCTGCCATTTGCTCATTGCCCCATGGAGGGATGGGGGAGAGAATGAGAAGAGTAAAAGTGGGTTGAGATAAAGTAAAAAGAAAGTAAAACTCGTGGGTTGAGATAAAGACAGTTTAATAGGTAAAGCAAAAGCCACACACCTATGCAAAGCAAAACAAGGAATTCATTCACCAGTTCCCATGGGCATACACCAGCCAAAACCAGCACACTGCCTCAACACATCCTCATGACTGCATCCCAAGGGATCTTTCTCCTCCTGTATCAGGTTTATTTCCTAAATCTTTAGTTCCTCGCATTCTGAAAATATCTGATCTGGTTCCCACCAACTCTCAATTTCACATCCAGGAATATCTGGCATTATCCAGAGCTGCTCTCTCCCAGTCTGCAGACCAGCAAGTTTTCCCCACAACAGCTACCACAGCATCTCCAGTTGTCTTCTCCAGGCTCAGGACCAGTACTCTACTCTTGTCCTCCGTGACCTATCCTCTCTGTAGACACATACCCCACTTTTCTATCTGAATCCTGTCCTCCTCTCCATACTCAGTTAAGTTCTCCTGTCTCTCCAACCACTCTTTTAGCAACAGGCTGAAAACCTCCACTTTTCTGTGGGAATCTTCAGAGCTCATGGTGTGCGTCTGATGTCCCTTTACACCGGCTCACCACAATCTTCCCCATGAATGTGGACTCAGCCAGCCAGTATTTCTGTGTCACTTGTTGAAAGTAAGTTAGCATTGCTTCTCTTTAACCAATTTGTGTGTATTTACAGCTGCAGCACTATTTAGCAGAAACAGCTCTGTCACTCATGTTACTGCATTATGACTCCTGTGTGAAGGCAGAATGGAAACACCCCCACGAAATGTGGTATTTATCAGTGTATGAGAATCAAGAGCTAACATCGCCACTATGTTGACACTTTAACTGTTCTGGAATAAACAGCCAGTTTTATTTCAGCCAATAGAAAAGCCCCATGACCAAAAGGGCATCTTTGCTGGGGCCCAGCACTGCACAACCTCTGAACTGGAGTTGGCTTCTATGAGATCTGCTCACAGCAAGGTTGAGGAACAGAACTGCCTTCTCCCATTGTTGTACATATGACCCTTACATAAACCCTAGGAATGCTGTGAAATTATATTATCTATGTGAAGCAGGCTGCTGTGACACAGGCTGAACAAGTCAGTTATCAACTCACTGATTATATGTGTCGATGCATTTGTACTGAAAAGGTGCATCAGCATTATTTATTCAGTCATGTCACTAAGCTCTCCTTCAGTGCATTTGATGCTGCACTCACATATAAATCTGAGTGATTTTAGGAGGAGGAAGAGAGAGCAGAAGAGAGACAGGCAGAGCAAAAGCTCTGCCATAGCCTTGTGGATGACAGAAACCTTGGCTGACACCCTGCATGTTCCATCTGTGTTGTCAAGTACATCAGTCACTCCAGCAATTAAAGCTAATAGATGTTGGGACAACAGTAGTGCCAGTTGGCTCTCTACCCAAATTTTATCATTATATGTCCTTGTTTGGCCAGCAATGTAAGTACATTGTGGAGAGCTGATTCCAGTTTCTCCAGTGAAGTAGGTTAATCTCCTATTGACAACTAACCCTGCAGTGTCAGAAAAACCACCTGGTGCTGTGGTAGGCCAAAACCCATTGCTCTACTGATTTGGAACAAGTTTTTTTGCTGTAGGAAACCTAATTTGGCCAAAACAAAAAACCCACTGGTGATGGGGAGAAAAAAAAAAATCCTACCAGCTGCATTAACAAAACTCCAACAGCAGCAGCATTGTTCATATGTTATGGTGGGAGAATCGATTCCTTCAGTATGTATGATGGAACTTATTTGTGAGCCTGGGAAGATGTGACTGAAAGATAGGGTAGGTGGTTGTATTGGGTTTCTGTGGCAAGGGTTTGGTAGTGGGGGGGGGTTACAGGGGTGGCTTCTGTGAGAAGCTGCTGGAAG
>JANZLQ010000050.1:47592-58233 GCA_026212715.1 Elanus axillaris | reverse complement strand
GTCTAGCGAAGAGGGGGGGGAGTGATAGAACGACTTGGTGGGCACCTGGCGTCCAGCCATGGTCAACCCGTCACATATGGGAAACAGTGCAAATAAATACACAATCTAGAAACTCCTAACCATGCCACTAGGTTTAAGCCAATGTATTGAACACAAGTTGTACATCTGCCGTGATATCTACTGACTTACTTTGTACTGAAACACAGTAAAAAGAGAGGAACTAATAACAAATTAGGTTCATCATCATTATAGTATTACCACACTGTCTTGAAACCCCAGTCATGGACCAGAACTCCACTCTGCAAGACACAACATGCATACAGAACAGGAATGTGGATTCTGCCACCAAACAGCCTACAGTCAAACAAGAGCTGACTGGATAAAGACACATGGGTGAATACAAAGGGGTATTAGGGATAAAGGATCCCAGTGCACATGGCTTATCTACCACCAAGAGTTTTGAAAGGGGAATTTTTAAGCAGGGCTTGAGGAATACATTATGCATGTTTATAGAGGATTCTCAGAACAAACCCCAAATAGTCCCACAATGGACTGCCTGGGAGAAAAACTAAGGTAAACCAAGAGAAATTAAGATATGGATTTTGATGACTGGACTAGTGACAGGACATGATGATGGAGGCCAATGATGCAAGAAACTGAACTGTACTGAAGTGGAATGGAGCTACAGGTCACAGAGAGGTTTATTCAGTGAAGACCCAAATTGGGTAATTATCCTTGTAGGGAGTTTTGAGCTAAGCTTGTAAGTTGAGCAGAGGTGAGGATAAGGAAATGGGCAGCTAAGGTGGGCCATCAGCAAGGAGGTCACTGAGGTCTGAGCATGAGGGGCCTTAAGAAGAGGAGAAACCCATTCAACAGAGAACAGTAAGTCAAAATTAGAGACCGTGGCCTACAGGGGCCAGGTACCCAGGAGATAATAAGAGAAGTCAGGTGAGATCAAATGCTCTGAAAGTTAGAGTATTTGAAAATGAGAAGAATGGAAAGGGAAAGCTGTGACACCTCACTCTGGTCTTTCTGCACTAGTGATCTTATGAGAGGGAAATGGCACCCAGGTCTTACTTGAGTTACTGCTTATGTGGAACTCCTGTGAGCAACATATTGTATGGTTCAGGAAAAGCAAAGTAATTGGCTGAGTAGATTTCATGATTAAATTGCTTCTGCAAAACAAGCAAGCAAAAAGCTTTAATAGCATGTTAGAAGACTGCAAAAGAATATTGCTGAATCAAAGCAGCCTGCAATGCCTAAGGCTGTTATGATATATTTAGCCTCTGAGTTGATCATACACGATCCTGTTGATCTTGTAACTACTACAGCAAACCATGCAAACGTACATAATCACGTTAACACTTAGTGAAGTACACTAATAGCCAGCATACCGATCCAAAACTCTTAACAGGTGTTCCTAACTTGTGCGGTGCATGAAATACTTAAATATTGTGAGCATAAAGTTGCTGATGAAATATATAAAAAAAAGTAAAAAGTGGCATTAATTTGCCAAGCTGTATGCTCTTAAGCTACTAAATTTACTTTTTTATTTTAAATACAACCGCACCTGAGTTTTTCAAGCTAGTCGGCTAATAAAGGCTGTCTCAGGTTCTCCTGAAACAAGATGACAATTATGTTAGCAAATAAGAATCTTGGAGAATGCACACTTATATTTGGTGATCTTAAAACAAACAAACAAACAAATCCTGCTCAGTTTCTCTAAATTTGGCTTTGGAGAGAATTACTACATGGCTAAGTATGGATTGTGTGTAGTACATCACCTGACAAGCACTGGCCCTCCCAAGTGCTAAAGGCTATGACAGAATGTCAGGTACAATACCAGATAAAAATGAAATGATAGTTTCTGAAATGCTTTGTGGGCATCATCTACCTAAATAGAGGGGCTTCTGCTACTGAAATGAATGACAGCTACAGAACCTATATCAATATAAAAGGTGATGTTTATAGCTGCTGTCATTTCACTCTTGCTTCTGCCAAGTTTCAGCCTGTTTGAAAGAATTCTCTGAAATCAGGGCTTGTACAGTTAAGGTACCAATCATATGGCCTAAGCTGCTTCCAGTACATGCTAGGATGAGTCCCATAGGCACTGATGGGAGAAATTAACAGCATGGTCTAAAAGAAACAACAGCCACATTCCCTTATATGGATGTATTTGAAGCAAGAATTATCTTAGCACTTTGATTTGCTTAAATGTACCTGGAAACTTGCTTGTTGTCATTTTATCGGCTATGAAAGCATGTAATTACATGCACAAAGGCTGACACAAACAAATTTGATTTACTTCCATTACTAACCATATAACTTATTAATACGAGAGCAAATCTGGAAATTGCTGCAGTTAGAAAATATCTTTAACTAAAAAAGTGCATAAATAACCTTGATTATCATTTCAGTGACTGCTACCATTATGGACAGCACTGGCCAGCATGTGGAAAATTCTGTTTTGACTATGGTAGAGCTCAGAGAATGATAGGTAATATACAATAGCACTCTACCACACACCTGCTTTATTTCCACATATCTCCACCTAACAGCTATGAACATCAGCAAGGGCTCATTATATTTCATTTAGGGAGAGATGATACTTGAGATGGAAAAGCCTATGAAGGGACAGAACCTCTCTTAAAGCACTCTATAGACTATCCATTGACTTCACCTGCATGAGACCCACCATTCAAGGGTGATCCAGACTGGAAGCATTACTTTCTGTCAATAGGACTACTTGACAGACAGTAGCCAGAGCTATTATGCTGATAGTGCGAAAATAGTTCTCCTCTATCCTCCCCGTCCCTTTCTCCTTCAACTTATGTTACATGCAGATACTGGGAGTGAGAAGGTGCTGTAATAATCATTCCTGAACTGTCTATGTACACTGTGTTATTTATGCAATGTCTTTCGGAAGCTGCTATATCTTCTTCAGTATCACAGTTGGATGATTGGTGACTTAGTTGCAAAGCTCCTCTATGGTTTTGCAGAAAGAGGTTCTTTTTTTTAGTCTGTGTTTCTCCTACATTTCTGAGACCATCTCTCTGCATTCATGTCAAAATAAAACAGGAAAGAAAACTACAGAAGCTAGAAAGCAGGCAACAATGCTTAGCCATCCACCTTGAATTCTGTGAATAATAAATTGGGATCAAACAGTAAATACAAATTAGTTTAGTTGCCAATGGATAAAATAATCAGACTGTAATTTTTCAAATTCTGCTGCAGATGTACTGTAAGTTATTAATGTAACCCTACGTTATTTTTTAAATTGTAGCATGTATCAAGCAAAAAGGCTCGTTGTATCACCATTGCAGGCTGTAGTTATAAAATTAACAGCTTTGGCTGAGATGTTGGTGGGCATTTAAGTCCAAAGTATGCGTTAGGTAAAGCCGAATGAGTAAGGTTTGGGATGACCATAAGGCATGATTCTTATTAATCTCCTTGTACTTAGAGAGACTGAGCAATGTTCACTTGCTCCAAGTAATTTGGCAGTCACAGCTGCTGGAAATCTTTGTATGTGTTCTGTGGAAAAGACTCTAATGGACTGTGGTTATAAAACATAAATCGTTCAAACCAAGCAAATGTAACTTCTACTTATTTTCATGGGACTAACAATTCACATAAGCCTATCATTTATTGCAAGTTATGTTTCTTGTGTTTCATGCAACTTGTACAGTACCAAAGCACACGACCTGATTGTGACTGCAAAGCCCACGTGCATTCAACGTTGTTTCAGTTTGAAAATACATACAAGAATACTTGGGACACAAGCAGCTGAAGGAACTTTGGTCAAACAAGCTGGTAAGAAAAGTCTATTTCGGCAGAAATTTTGACAGTCCTGTGGCTGAACAACCAACACTGCTCAGACCAAGTCCAACAGTACAACATCATCACACCAGAAGTGGCAAACCACAGACAAGTATCATTCTTTTGTGCAGCAGCTACATCCCATGGATCTTTTCCAGTCTTCCCCTTTTATGCAAGCTCTTCAGGTTTGGAAAATGCCTAGGTTTCCTTCCTCAGCAACAAGCACTCAGCAGTGCTATAACTTCTTGCTGCAGCAGACCAATTGTAAATTTAATTGTTTGCTGTGCCGTTTGCATTATACCTTTTTTGTGCTGTAGTCATTGCATTTCTCATTTTGGTAACTGTGTTTACCAGTATACATAAGGACATACGTTATCCTCGGGGATTCTTGTACATCAGCCAAATGCATCTGAACAGTTCGCTGAGAGGTCAAAGTCAGATTATTTTGCCATAGGTTAAACATTACCAGCTACAATGTATCAGGATATTTTCAAGCTTCTCCAAGGGTAGCAAAGCCAACCTACAGCAACAGGGCACCCTGAAATGGTTGAAAAGTGCTGCTTTTAAAGTCAATAGCAAAGCACAGGCAGACCTGAGCTTCGGAAAGCCATAGTATTAGGGGTTTTTACATTGGACTTCACAAGAAAATAACTGAAAAAAAGGAATTGGTGCTATATGCTCTGGATCTAGTTCTGGTAAGACCAGGTTAAAAGAAAAAAAAAATCAACAAAACAAACAAAACCAACAAAAAAAAAACCCCAAACCCTAGTCACTTTGCTGGGAATATTCTACTCTGGTAAGTGCTTGAGGGAATTAACACAAATGATGCAGTTATATAAAGGCAAAATGAATAGGTCTCTACAAAGTGAGGAGAATTTAAACTACTGAATAATGTGATCCCTTGAAATCACTTGTGGACACCTGTCATACCTGACACTATAGTCCATACTGACAGTGCAGGAAAGTATTTTGTTGACCATTACATATTATTTGCTCATAACAGCATTTTTTTTTTGCAGTCCAGTAGATGTTAAGGACTCTTTAACAAGCCCCTGGAAGATGCTGAGCTGCCAAGAAACAACTGAAGGGGGCGAAAAGGGAAGAGCTGTTTAAGTTGTGTTACCTTAAGTGAGTATTTTCTGCACATCGTCACTTTGATGTACTTCTCTTTGGATCTCTTAACAATTCAGAAAACTGCAGCAAAGCAATTTGTTGAAGATTGCACAACAAAAGAAGTATTGATCATGGTTCAAATCTATTATACCTATCCGACAGCCCTTTTCCTTCTGGATATGTTTTTTAATTAAAAGTCAGAACTATTAATTTGGATTTATTCAGGAGATTATTCAAATTGTTTATGGGGAGAATGGCTGGTATACAAAAAGTAAGTGATTGCCAACTATTTTCCCTTAGCCTATCCTACCTACAGTTTTCGCTCAGTATGATGCTAAATTCTGACCTTATGTAAAGCTTTTTCTGGTGTTTCTGAGATGATGAAAATCATAGTTATAGTATATATATACTTAAGCATCAGTAAGGGTACCCACCAAATCCCCAAACCAAGTTAATCTCTCTTCATATTGAAATATCAAAACGAGGTCCAAAACTGATCACAGGAACTTTTTTTCAGTGTGGAAGGCAATGTACTTGGTGCCAGTGCCTCTTCTGGCAACCTTTATAACCTAAGTATCAAAATGAGCACAGTTTAAAGGAAGAAACAGGCAGAAACAGAGGTGAGCTGACCAAGGCCATGACCTCTTAGAGAAGAATCAAGGACAGAATGCAGCTTTCTGATTCCCAGACAAGTTCCTGATCCATCACCGGAGCAAATACTTTTCCTTTTGTGTTAGTTTAATGCCTGTTAACAATTTACTATTTTAATTTCATGTAAGAAGCTAATGGTCTTACTATTTTTCATCTCTTTTTTAGAAAAGCAAAGAAATATAAACTTGTATTAACTATGTGATCCTACACCACCAAAAGTAAGCTCCAAAATTCTGACATGGTATTGATTTAAAAATAAAATTATTTGGGAATCATAGGGTCTGTACATTTTAATAGAGGGATGGAGCCAAAACCACCAAGCAATTAATGCATTGTTTCTTTGGGGCAAGACAAAAAGCCATATGATACAGAGACGAAGCATATACTAATAATGAACACTGAAGGAGATCCAGGCTAGTTCACAGAGGACTGCTTCAGTTTTAAACAGTAAATCTAAAAGGATTCAGCAAAGTCATTGTATTATTCCACAAACTTTTTTCACACTGAGTAACACAGAAGCAAGTAGCTTCAATCAATTTAATAGAAGTAGTCACTTAGTTAAATACAGTTTTTGCAAAATCCAGTCTTGAGAAAGCAGGCAAAGGCAGTAATAATACATATATTTATTCTAATAGAAGATTTTTATTTTTCTAAACTCTCATCAAACTAAATGAGACATAGGGGTTTTTCCATCTTATAAGAGATGAGACTGTTAATTTACAGTAATAGTTTTGGATTTATCAGAATAAAACTGCACTTCATCCAAAGAGAGCTAGGATATGCTTAATCCTATCCTTAACACAGCTAGACACTGTCTCCCATGTAAATCAATGGGAGCCATTCTACGTACTTTAGTGGTTGTTGGATGAGATCTCTGAACACTGTGACACTTGGGAAGGGCCTAAAAAATAGAGGGGCACACTAGAAATAAGCAAAATGTAGGTTTAGGTTTTTCTTTCATACTCTAACATAGAACTTTTTAATGTAATGTCGAGACTGCTAAGAGACAAAGGCAAGCCACATTATAAATTAAAACCATCTTTCCCCTCTCCACTAAAAATGTACTTGCACGATTATTTTACTGTAAATTAGTAAATCTATTTCCTAAATACTCTGTTATCTACAGAGCCATAGAAAGGGATATCTTTATAATGGGTTTAAAAGATAACTTTTCTCAATCAAAATTTGACATTTGTTTCTAAATATGTAGTAATGTGTTCAAAAATTCATGTTAGTTGATAAGTCAGTTTTATCTGGATTAAAAATTATGGGTTCATATCTACTTCCCTTATGAGTGGCAATATTCCCACTGGCTGTAAGGAGAATGGGTTCAAGCAAATTGCTGGGCAGCAAATTTTCCCAGTCTCAGTCCTTTTCCTAACAGGCATATGGTAGTCTCAAGATGTTTGTCTTCATCTCAGGTAACCCATAAATATGAAAAAGAAAAACCTCCCTGCAAAAATACATTGTATTCTGCAACTGGGCTGTGACCAATGTCCCATATCTGCATTTATGAACAGAATATTGGTTCTTAATATGACAGGATCATGCCCTCTCCATGCCTGTGCTGCCTTGCAGAATAGGCAGGACAATTTTGATGGCCTAGTGGGGTATCATCTCTCCTTGAAAAAACAGAGTTCCCATACCTTCATTAACTTGACATTAATACAAAGTGCCTTTCATTCTGCCAGTCCTTTATAAAATTATTTGTTCATTGCACCCCTCACTAACGGCTGACCCACATAATAGAAAAGAGGTAGGAGCTGTTTCTTTAGACCAAGCAAAAGAAGAGCCTGATTTCTAAAAATTTAGGATCAAAACTTTAGTAATGGTCCATACTGAGAGGAAAATCTGTGTGACTGAGCAGTTAAGAGTGCATCGTAATGCAAATGCACTAGACTAACCTTAACTCTGCCTTCTTTACCCTTGGATTGCTTAACTTCAAAGCATTATTTTTCTTTTAATGTAGGCCTTTGGCAGTTGCAGTATTTCATAGACTGGCAAGTGAAAAAGAATGACTAAAACCATCTAATTTGACCTCCTATATAAAACAGGACACAATGTCACTTGATGCTTTTACTTTGAGCCAATTAACTAGTGTGTGACTAAGCATAACTTTCAAAGGCATTCATTTTTTCACTTCAGGATTTCAAGAGATGGAGAATCCATTAGTTTTCTTGCTGGTTTGCTCCAACAGTTAATCACTCCCTCTGTTTAAAAAATGTATGCTTCATTGCCTATTTGAATGGTTTCATGGTCTCAGCTTCCAGCTATGGGCAATTCAGGTCTTTTGTCTTCAGACTAAAGATCCCTTTATTCATTTGGTATTTTCTCTCCATTAAGTTAAGTAAGTGTCTTAGTCACTGTAATCAAATCATCCTAATGCATTCTTGTTGAGGAAGCTAAATAGCTTGTGCTTTTGAAGTCTCTCAATGTAAAATACTTCCTGCAGCCCTCCAAATAATTCTGAAGCCTTTTTCTGCTCCTTTTTTTTTTTCTTGCATCCTTTTCTGAACATGGGAACCAGAACTGTGTGCTGTATTTCAACAGCAAATGAGAGACTGATATCCATCACAAGTCCACCAACCAAAACCATGCACACCACCTCCCTATCTCAGCTTACCTATATATATATTTTATTTTTCTTTTCCCTTGGGCAAAAATTATGCAGCCTCCTTGGGACAGGTACAGACCTATCACACTGATGACATTCATTTTATATTATGATATCTTCTACTTCCCCTTCTGCAAAACATTAAATACAGAAACCCAAATTCACCTAACGACAAGGCCTGCTGCCACCAATAGTAGGAGAACAAGCAGATAGTAAGAGGAACGCTTTACCATGGGATCTGCCACTGCTCCAAGGCCAGGCTTCATTGTGGAAACTCTGGTCCTTGATCCAAGAATGCTCAGAGCAGCCTAAGCCGGGGGAACCCCACTGGTACTGCTGCCTTTACCATACCTGTGCCAGTCCAACCTTAGATTTCACCCTCCTACTTCTCTACTATTTTCCTTCCACACCTTAGCTTTTCCCCTTTCGTTTCTCTTCCTGTTTCTCCTCTGCTTGAGAAGCATTTGGGGTTGCCAGATAAGGCTCCATCTTCTGCAGCATTCCTATAACCATGTGGCCAAAAACATCAGCAAAAAGTTATATCATAAACAGCTTTATTGCTTGTGCAAACATGTTGCATCTCATGAGTTGCCTGAAGGCAATGTGTGAGGCTTGTTCTTCTGAAAAGGAAAGGTTGTAAGCAAGAGTAAGCACCAGAAGAACTTCAATTTCTATTTCTGTGTTTGCTATTATTTTATGTATGCCTGTCATTAGAAGGTAATTAGAAGGAAACTAGTTTGAGTAACTGACATTACAGACCATTAGAATTAATTCTTTCTCCAGGACAGTTAATGCCACCTTTAATACAACCAAAGAGACTGTCAGTTCAGGAAAGAGACATGGATACTGAAGTTATTCCTTCTTTTTCTGTACTTTTAATGACTAGTAATGAAGGTTGCATGTTTGTCTATGGGACTGAGAAAGTTGAAAAGCCAAATCTTAACTCCTTAATTTTGTATGACTTCTGTATAACTCTTAGTTTTCCAGGCCCATTTATTCCCTCAAAATGAATCAAACACTTCTCCCATTATCTAAATCTTTCCTATTCTTGAACAGGTTACAATCAATGATATTTAACAGTTTTGACAGAGCACTGAGCTTTTTTTGTCTCTAGCCTGAATCCAGGTGAGTTCAGATATTTTTCTGTGGCTATGTTTTTTTTGGTGATGTGTTTTCCAGTGATCTTTAATGACTTTGCTGTTAGATGAGATCAGTTCTGAATTCTATTTTCATTATCATAAAATAATTTCCATTCTTTCTACAAATATTCAGATTCAATAATGAGATCAAAAATGCAGGTATTAACAGGCTAAAATCTTTCTGATCTCCTTGGGGGAAAGTGCTGATGAAAGCTTGAAATGTGCAAACTAGAACAGTCAGTGAAAGTGCCCTCCATTCCAAAATCTGCACTTTTTAAAAAGTGAAAGTTTATAGTTATTAGCAAACGTGCAGAAAACCCTACTACCTTTAAATAAAATGTCACACATACAGCTGCATAACTTGTTCATTGTATGAAGCTCTCCACCTCTCTTGAAGTGTATGAATGCCAAAATATGTTCAACTGTTTAGAAAAATTTCCACAAATCAGTTTCTGCAACCAACTAGTGAAGAAAGCGGCTGTATCACCTAGAAGCAGGCAAGCTGTCTGCTACTGGGGGCTTGATTCCTCTTTACTGATGGCATTCTGTGAGAGGTTTATGAATGCAGGAATCCTGATCATTCAGTCTCAGCTACAGAATTTCAAGCATTTTGTATAGTGTGGGCAAGGCTCCATTTCCTTCTGTTGTTGTACCCTGTGTAGCTTACTAATATGAAACTGTCAAATTAGACATTGCTCTTAGCTTATTTATAGAGCATTAAATAACAAAAATAGCAATTGAGAATTTAATGAGTTATTCCTCCTGTAAACAATAAAGATCTAATTTTCAGGAATAACAAAACATGAGGTTGACAAAGAATGAGGTTGGAGAAGGACTGAGGACTAGCTGTGAGACATCTGATTTTTCAATTATAGCCTATCCATAATTATGGGAAACAGTTTCCAATATTCAAACATAAGATAAAGGCTTGGGTTTTTTGATGAAATAAATACATCACAGTAAACAGTACTTGTTTACATTTGGCAAGCTTGACTCCCTTCAAAAAAATGCAGAAAATGCCATGTCCAAAAATTCACATTTGAATAAAAATTAGTTTCACATAGCCATGACAAGATCTACAATAACTTAGTAATAACTTGGATAACTGTCCATATGGTCCCAATCAAATAAGGATATCAGACAAAGTCAAGAATTGGGTTAGAGTAAGGTAACTGACAGTGAAAGAAAGAAAAGTAAAAATGAGAGGGTGTAGGTATATAGGGAATAAATAGAAAAAATTAGTAAAGAAATGGAGTGCAAACCCCAAAACATGAAGAAATAAACCCCAGAAAAAGGCCAGGGTGGGGG
>JANZLQ010000050.1:22634-40629 GCA_026212715.1 Elanus axillaris | reverse complement strand
CCGTGCGGGGCCGGGAGCGGTCCGAGGGGCCGAGCCGTGCGGGGCCGGGCAGCGCCATGGTGTTCGCTCCAGGTAAGGGCGGCCGCTTCCCGCGCCCAGCCGGGGGGAGCCCGGCGGGAAGGCCCCGACCGCGCCGGGGGGCTCCTCCGGGGCGCGGCGGGGAGGGGGGAACGGCTGAGCCGGAGCTGCCCGCCGGCAGAGTCGGGCGGCCTCAGGGGAGAGGGCTTGGTTAGGGCGTGCCGAGCTGCGGAGCCGGAGGTTATGAGGGTCGCCCCGTGGTGCCCCGCGGGGGCCGGAGCCTCCGATACGAGTGTGCCGGGGACCGTGCGTGTCGGGCTGCAAGGAAGGGCCGGGGTCGGGAAGGGGGACGCGGCCCTGCGGGGACCGGAGAGCGAGTCCTCAGCCCGGCAGCACCCACCCGCACCGGCGGCCGCCAGCGAGACGACCTCTGAAACTCACGGAGATATTTCACAGATTTCCACCCCCCGAGTATTGGCATGGAAGAGAACAGAGTTTGTTCAGTCCCGTTCCTACTGGAACAGAATTGGAGAGCTCAGCAGGAGCTCGCGTCTAACGCAAGACCCCACTCTGTAAGGGTGCGGAGTCTCTGCTGTGCGGTGCGTATGTGCCACGCCAGAGAAGGGGGGAAGCTGTAGAGCGTCTGCGCTGGACTTCGTACATTCTCTTTGGAAATAGGCAGTTGGTTGTTCAGAAAGGGAGGAGAGGCCCAGGAGCTCCAGGATAGAAACCCAAGTCATGCCTAATATCTTCTGTAGTGAAATGACTTGAAATTAACTTCTTTAAATATCTGTAATTGTCAACATATATAGAAAAGGGAAAGGAAAGGCTGCAACTTGACAATGAGTGACTGTTGATGACTTTGTTTTGCAAAGCTAACAGAAGTTTTGTCTTCCTTTGAAATTCCCTATGCAGGCTGTGAAGGGATAAGGATCCAGAAGCTTTGTACCTTCATTAAAAATTATCTTGGGCTTGACTTCACTAACTCAACAACTCAGCAAAGTCTAATTTTTCGAGAAATTAGTATCTTTTTTCAACAATCAGAAGTTCATTTTGTCTCTAACTGGCCAGTTGCTATCTGATTTCATACTTTCCCATACATCGTGTTCTGAGATTGGGACCAAGTTATGTATCTTAATAGAATCAGCCACTGTTTTTTGTAGTACGTCTTTCAGTATTAGTGGCTCTTTTCTGAATTCATTTTGTCTGACAGTCTGTTACCATTAACTGCACTCATTTTTGAAATGCACCATGGGACTAGAATACTGCAGGAAGAGTTTACCTCTAAAATAATGAAATCATGCTCATCTTCCTCAAAGGCTGACAATGAACAAACCCCAAATCTCATTAATAACTACATGAATTGTTCTTTTCACAACTCTTACCCATGCAGGAAAAAAACCAAAATCTGTCTTGTTTAGTCTTTTTTTTCAGTCTGCTTTTATTCAAATAAAAGCCCATGGTTTATAACATACATAGGGTAAGTGGGAATTTGTAAAAGAGATGATATGCAATCAGAGGGGCTTGACACTCTCTTGTGTTCAGAGCAAGCCTGAGTAGATTGCATTTTTTAATTGCTTCTCTTCACTGTAAATCAGCCCTGCCCGGCATTGTCTCTTCTCCAGATACTTTAAAAAAATATTAAAAAATCAGGGGTTTGTACATCTTTTAACATCTTCATAGTACTTAAGACTATATGATACAGGAATTCTATAAGTTTACTAAGAAATTGAGTTTCATTTCTGGAGTCAGCTTTGTGATTTTTATCTCACTGTGATGAATGACCTTATTTTCTGTTTCATTTATTTGTTGGGGGTGAGGGGACCAGAGGAAGAAAATGATTTGTCTAACTATAAATGGTTAGGCTCAGAATGATAAACATCCTTCCATGAGAGAGGTGGAAAAAATAAAAGAAAACAACAACAACCAAAAGGAAACCCTCTTCCAGGAAAAAATAATGGAACTTGTTTATCTGAAGGCAAAGATAAGATTTTGCATGTGAATAAGATGATGTTCTCTTCCTTAAGGTAGTGGATACATTATTGCAAAGCACTGAATTACCATGCTATGTTTATAAACTGTTAAGTAGAAGCAGCTTACAAAGGTTAAACATACTTTTTGAAAGGTGAAGCCAACTGACTGTTGCCTGAATAGATACTTTCCGGTTAGGCTTCAGTACTTTTCCCTAAATCATAGAACAAGCTACTATATGAAAAAAAAAAACCAAACCCAAAACCCCAACATGTCCCACAAAAGCCCCTACAAAACAAAGACCACCACTGCCACCCTCCCCCAAAAGAGGCCTGGATATTAGTGAGCTGGATAGATCAAAATTGTTACAAAAAGGCCACTACTTCATGTTTAAAATCGGACTTTCTGGCTCATTCTAGGCAGTATGTTGCTATTTACAGGTATGCAAAAGCTACTATTCATGTGTGATCTTTCTTCATACCCAGTTTGAATTAACTCCTGTTCTGTAAAAAGGAACTCAGAAAGCTACGTTATTCCTTACTTGGTTTAATCTGACTGGGGCTTCGTTGCATTTTATCATGCTGGTTGACTGATGATAGGTTCTTGTGTAGGAAATGCAATGCAAACTCTATGAGATGTCTTGGAGTTTGTTTTACCTGGATGATTCCCACGTGACATGCTACCCTTAAAATAGGGGATGATCCATGTAATGGAAATGTGGGCAAAGTACACATTGCAAAGTTTAGCTTCTTTACTTTTCCTGAATTGAACTGCTTTAGGCAGCCTGAGAAGTAGACAGAAAAGTGTTACGGGTTGTCAGATGTAAGGATGGAGATACGTATGCGACTACAGCAAAGCAGCATGAATTTTCACGGGTTTGGATTAGGTCAAAAAGCAAAGAGAAGTCACAATTTTTGAGTTGGCAGATTTTCTTAGGAGACTTCAGAAGATAGTGCATTCCAGAATTTTAAAAATATCACTACCAAATTAGCTTATAAAAGATTAATAACTATAAATAATTCCACAGATTAAGTATCTGTCCTTGTAAGGTAAGGAATGAAGAGTTGTTAAAAACATTTATTTGTTCTAAAGCATCAACAAAAACTATAGAATGCAGCAAGCTTTCTTCTGTTACCACATCATTAGTTCGCGAAGGAGTGATTACTTCCAGTATCAGACTATCACCTGGTCAATAATAATCTTACTTTTGTTTTTAAATGAACCTGTAACATTTAACAATAATTTTAAATGTTGCTAATCAATATCATACGACTTCTTTGCAAATTGCTTTCAGTTACTTTTCCCAGAAATTACCTTGGGCATATTCCATGCTTATTTTCAGCCCTAAAACTTTTTCAAGTGGAAAGGTAAAATAAAATTTAAAGTAATACTGTTTACTTCTGATTTGACTCAACAAGCAGGTTACAAAGGTGTTTTCCATGCTCCAAGGTTTTTTTTCTGATGCTATTTTGTACATGAGTCACTCAAACACTCGTCTTAGACTTTTGCCCTTATGTGTATGTACTGATGTAGCACAAAGGTGGCCTCCGTTTTTAAAACTACCTTGGGAATAAAGTTAGAAAGCTGTTAAGGATATCTGAGCTACCTAATGGTTTTTCTAAGCAACTGTTGCTAAAGTATCATTTCAGTGGTTATTTTAGTATATTTTGGGAATTTTACTGTATAATGCAAGACTAAAAATTACCAAATTGCAGAGTCTTATCATTGCAGGCTGTGATTGATTCACCCAGTCAGTACTGTACAGAGCTGTGTTTGCTTGAATAGGAATTTGTATTTTTGGCTAAATACCTTTTAGAAAGGAATCAGTTTTCATCCGAATACATCAAGAAGGATTGCAACATCTACACTGACAGCTTGTTTCAGTGTCTGAACACTTCCATCCTTTAAGCTTGTATCTACTTTGAATTGTGTGATTTCATCTTTCAGGTTAATCTTGTTATTTTTCAGTGTAATTTGAAGAATTCCTTCTTGACGTTTTCTCCATAGCTAGGAACCCACAGGCTTTACTTATGACCCTGCAATCTCAAAAGAATGAAGAGGAGGTAGAACTCATTTTTGTATCGATATTTTTATGTAAAAAAAAGATGTTTAAAGAGAAGTCAGAATATTCACTGCTCAGCACCTTTTTCTTACTATAGCAATATCTTCTCAACTAGCTTTTCAGCAGTACAGCTGTTCTTAAAATTTTTAAGCTAGAAGTATAGCAGACTTGCATAATGACACTGAATATCAGAAGCGCATCCTGTACCAAACATTTTAGGAATCTCATTAAACTGCAATTGAAGACATAGCAGCTGCACACTGAAGCAGATGTGCTTACTTGTCTGAATAGTCTTGATCTTATGTAGTGGAAAAGCTGGGAAAGCAACAACCTGTTGTGCTGCAGGATGTGAAAACATGAAATTTCTTGATAGCCTTTTTCTTTTTTTGATTATACAGTTACAGGTGCTGTGGAGGACCCTGTCCGTAATGCACAGACCAAGACACTATGGAGGCACCTGTTAATGAATGGAAAAATTACTACCAATAACTTTACTTTTCTGAAGATAATCTGTTGTGGGATATCTCCAGTGCTTGTGCTGAGTGTGGTGCTCCAGAACTCTCAGTTACGAAGTGCCTTTCCCCCATGAGAACAACTGTAGTAAGGCAGGGCAAGGTCCTTTTCCCTGTTAACTGCTGTGCTACATTCTGCTAATGCTCTAAGTTCTGTAGTTCTGTGCTGCCAACTCCCCCCTGCTAATATACTAGTAATATTGTAATAGTATATACATGTAGGATTCTTTCTCATGGGCTTAGTGTTGACAAAGACCATGTTATGGACATAATTTGGAGACTACAGGCAAGACTATTTTGCGGACCTCATGCAGTCTGATATAATGGTTTTCTTGTCCAGAATTTGTGATGGCTGGTATGTGTATGCAGGCCAGTTGCCCCCTGAAAGTATCTGACAATGTACTTGCAGCTAAGAGCTCTCAACAATACCTCAAAGTGTTTGCCGCCTGGAGGCAAGGAAATTTCTTGTTCTTTTTTGCTGTGGAAAAATTATTTTTTGTGCTGATCTCTCCCCAATGACACATTGATCTCTCCCCTGCTGTGAAATTCCACTCGCAGATCTCACTAGTGAGGTGAAAGAAAAAGTTAGTTCATAGATATTCAGAAGTGTGACAAAATGAGCAAGCTTAAAGAGTAGTCGACAGTCCTAGGAGCAATATTTCTTTAAAGTATGAATCAACATAGTGTTAAAAGCTGGCACAGAATTTACTTTTTCAAATTATTATTAGCAGTTCTAAAGGCTTGAACAAGTAAGGCTGGCACCTTTCACTTACATATCACTGGGCTGAATCCTATTCAGGTTAGCAGTGAAAAGAATTCTGTCTTCTCAGTGGCTGTGTAGTGGCCTGTATTGAAGGAGTTGTTCATAGTTGGGGGTAGTGTTAATAAGTCATACAGTCATTATTAACATCCTTACTGGCACTGTGTATGGGATCCATGTATCGAGCAGGAAGGTCAAACACTGAATGTACAAAAGGAATGAGTTACACTGACCTCTAAAATTTGTCCCTCCAAATCATTATTCTTCTAGATGAATTGCTCTGTTGTACTTGTTATAGACATAAATAATAGGATTCCAACCATGCAAGCTTTATCATGATAATGGCAATTAAATGCAGTTACTGTAAAATACAGTAAATAGGTAGATTTATTCCTGTACCTTCAATGTTGTCTCTTAAGGATTTTATTAAGGACACAATCTGTCATATTAAGTTTACAATTACTAAGTTAAGCAAAAATTCTTTGCAAGTAATGTATTAATAATTTCTTTATAGGCTTCCTGAAATTATCTGCTTACTGATTAACCATTTGTAATGTGTTCTTTCTCTAATAATTTGCAAGCTCCTACAGAACAAGATTTATTCTTTTTTTAGGGATTGCAATTGGGGCAGAATCTTTACTGATATTAGCAGAAATGAAAAGCTGACCTGAATAGCCATAAAATGCTTCAGGTTCCTTAAGAATGCCTTGCCAGGGAAGTCAAGGCAGGTGAGCTCTGTGCTGCTGTCATCTGACCCTGCAAATGCCTGTAGTCATGTTATCAGAAGATCCTGTCTTCCTTCTTCAAGAGAGTCTGAAGTTTTTCTGCCTGAAGAAGTAAATTGAGCCATATTCTATTCAGATAGTTCTCTAATGGTAAGGCAAATATAATCTCCTGTGAATTACTTACATTTGCTTCACTTTGTAGTATGCATATTTGATACAATGACACTGTATTTTCTTACTTTGATCAGTGAATCCACTCACCATTTGTCGGTATGGAGGGGGTATATACCCATTACTACTTCTGTTAAATACTTGCAGATTGACATTACATTTTGTCTTGAAGTAAGTTTTCTTAGAGCAGAAAATATTTCTCTGGGAAATTAGAGAATTAGCTTCAAGAAGGGAAAAGAGCATGTCATAGTTGCAGACAAGGATTCCATCAAGATTACAGCTATGGAAGAACCCTGGTTTTTTACCCTTTCAAGGTGCACTTTAAATTTATATAATCTCTGATTCACTTTCTCTTGTGAGCTTGTGTATATACATACCTACCTACCTACCCAGACACACACACACATATATATATATATAAAATTCTCAGCCTCAATTACCAATAGCCTTATGTACAGCTTTCAAACTCTGCTTACATTCTAAAGTAAGCAGGAAGGTTCTTCTATGCTGTTTTGTGTGTGTGCAAATTTAGGTTGGGTTGTCTGGTTTGGTTTGGGTTATTTGGGGTGGGGGGGCAAGGTAAGGAAGGACTGGATAATTTCTGAAATGAGACTCTGAATAATCTGTTATAAATCGAAACATCTAAAATGTAGCACAATCTTTTCACTGAGTTGCTGGCTTTGACAGGTTATATAACCTCTTCCCTATTTTCTTCACTTAAAAAAAAATCAGGTTCAGATATAGCAAATTTTAATTAACTTATACACAGTTCTTTGAGACCAAAAACCACAAAGCATCGCAGAAATATAAATACAACAGCTAACAGAATAAACCTTTAGTAGTGGAATATGCCTCCATTGAAAGCTTTCCTTTCACTTATGCTATACAGTGGTGGATATCAAAAGTCTTCTAACACCTAGCAAAGCTAGGTATTTTGGTGGGGGTTTGTACAAGTCCACCAGTGACCTTTTTCCTACAGGTTCAGAAGGCCTAAATGTTATTTAGCTTTCTGTGCTTAATGTTTTCTTTTTGGCTAGGAATTGCTGAGCACCTAAACAGTAGAAAATAGAGGGCAGAGGGAATTAGATGACATATGGGTCACCTGTATCTGTGCCATTGGACCTCTCCCTCCATGGGAGAAGCACGGCATTTGATGCAGAGAGATTTCTTATTTTAGTATTTGAAGGGTGTTCCCTAAAAGAAATAGCAAAATTGTACAGGTGAAGAGAATTTAAATCGTTCATTAACTTTGGAGCACCTGGTCCCAGATGCTCTTCAGGAAGTATCTTATTTTTAATACACTGAACTCTAGCCTAGGAGTTAAAAGCCCTCATAAATTAATGTTAGTCTACAGTATTATAGACCCAGAAATTTTCCTGCTGGGACCAAAATCTGAGTATCACACTTACAGGTTTGGGTGTTGCAGAATTTTCAGTGACTACTACTTTGAACTACATCCAGTCTTCAAAGCTGAAAAGACATAGTCCTTAAGAAGTGAATTTATTGCTATATGTGAAAATATATAGAAACTATATAGATTGAAATGTATAATCTGTTTTAGTTAATCTTATTAAAGTATGGCAAGAAATCTTACTAAAACATGTTGAGAAAATGCTTAAGAACAGATAATGTATCTGTAGATCCTAACAACCTCTTAATCTAAAAAAGTTTGGAAGCTTCATTTTGGCAGGCATATTTCAAATAGTATGAAAAAACTCGCTGAAGTCTTCAAAAAGATAACTTTTATATAGCACACAAAACAAAGAGACTTCCAGATACTCTTTTCTCTTAAGAAAGAGCAAAACTCAGTGGTAAAAAAAAATGTACAAAAATCTCAGTTCAGATATAGCTAATGTCTGGATAAAAAAGACTGTGAAGTATTACTGTGGTGATATTATTATGTCCTTTGAGACAGTTTATCTGCATTTCTGCTCTTCTCCTTCACACTTCTATTCCTCTTGGATTTGTGTTCAGAGCAAGGCTGTTCCAGGTTCGTTCTTAAAACTTGTTTTGAAGAGCAAAGTAGCCCTGATACAGCTCCTCTTCCATGCTGGTTGCACAGCAGGAGTCAGAGTGAGGTTAGGGCAGAAAATATACCTGAACTGAGCCATGACTTTTCTAGTGAAAGTGAGTGTTAAAATCCCCTGCACACCTCAGGTTAGGGGATTGGAAAAATATGCCAATCCTACATGAAACTACTTTTAGAATTTCTGATACATTCAGTGTCCTCCCTTCTTCCTCAAGGAATCGGGTAACTGTGTATTGCCCTCTGATACTTGACAGCTATCAGTGAAGACTTGACAAGGCTCCATTTTGGAGCATGAGAAACAGTACTGGACAGAATTAACTCTAAGACATTTCTTATTTAATTTTTTAAAGATTAAATTTACATCTTCATTATAGGGGCTTTTCGTGAGGTCTCTGAACTGGCATCATTACTGACATGAAGACAAATCAGGTCTCTAATCCTGTAAATAGCTTAATGACACTCATGCAAAAAGTTGGATTTGTGCATTTGTTGGAAACCTGCAGCCCTGGCTGACTGCTGTGTTCATTCATTCTGGATGTAATTAACATGACTTGTCATCATTTCCTGATAATGGATGCTATGCAGCCTCATATTTTATATCTCTTCTTCAAATTAGGCTTCTAATGCTGAAATCCTAGCACCAACCTATAAAGCAAATCGAAGAGGGAGATTTTTTTAACCATTTCAATTCACAGCTTACAAAATATTTGCCAGAAGAGGCTCACCTGGAAATTCCATTCTGTGGCTGGCAAGATGGAGAGATATGTCACTGCCTAATGCCAATGGGAGGTTAAAGAACTGAACTTTGTTTCTTGTAGTAGAATATCAATATTGATGCAAAGAATGTTACCGTTAATTACTACAACATATACACTTGCATTATGTCATTACAGACTTGCCAGGTTCTTTAATTTTTTGAAAGATCTACAGTTTATAAACACAATTTAGATAATATCCTGCAACTTTTTTCCATAAATATAGTTCCTTTGCATCCATACTGGACCTTGTGATGAAGTCTTACCGTTGTAGTCTTGCTTACCTATACTTCCCTTCCATTTAAAATTTTTTTAGTACTGTCAGTTGGATTATAAAAATTACAGTAGTAATTTTCAATAGAATTGAAATAGATTTACCAGAGAGCAGTATTTTCATTGGATTATTATTAATTCTTATTAATAAAGGAAAAAAATAATTCTAATGTTGCAGTGGTGCAGAAAATAGTACAATGGTTAACTGTTGCAATCCAAAGCAATATATTGATAAACAAATAGTAAGTTTTCTGGTTAAAGGATATATCTGCATAATCTTATGTAAAAATGAAGAAAGAGTATTTGCTTCTTGGCTCTTTCAGCTTCAGAGATTTTGCTCAATTTAAAATTATAGCTAACAGGGGAATACAGTTTGGGTAATTGAGAGTTCCAAATTGCTCAGAGGAATGTGATTTTTATTGTTAGTTTTAGATATTGTTAAGCTCAAAGCTGTTTACACAAACAAACTTCTTTTTTCCAGAAGAACAACTTTAGTGGTGTTCATCGGCTGGAATTAAACTTATTATTTCTGTGAAGCAGAACATAAACTTTTGACCTCTGATGCATGGCCCTTGGGATTCATGGAGCCTGTCATATAAGCTAAGCTGTTCTTTTCAAATGCAATGGTTGTATGTGCCTCAAGACAGAATGAGACCTAACCTGCAGGAAGACATGATGAGCTGCATAAATGTCATGTGCTTTGAGGAAAGGTGAATTAAAATTAAAGGCATTATTCTTTCTCCTGGTAAAAGCAGTAACCTCATACAAGTGATGAAGCAGAAGGGATAACTGAGGGACAGTAGAAGTTTCCTGAGGTTGGATGTACATTCATGATCATGCATGCTCATGCATGACTAATGTCTTCTCAAAAAGTATGGGATAAATTATTTCTAGTCCATGTTCTCCAAGAGCCCAAAGTTCATTCCTACCACGTTTATTCACCATTTAGACCCTGCTTTCTTTCCACGTGAGAAATGTTGCTTCTGTTTCCTTCTAAATCACTGATTCTGCACCCACTGAAAGGTGTCTCCTTCCCCCACGGTTCATTGCCAGCAGGATCTGGGATGGACATACATCTTTGCAAGAGCAAGGTCACGCCTGTGGTATTTTAGCTTCATGACAGTATTCCCAATAATCCTATGAAAAGATACAGTAGAGAACTTAACTGCTGATTCAAACAGATGACCTGTTTTTGAATGTTGCTTAGTAGGAGTTTATAAGGCATATTAGATTCATCTTGTAGCAAGCTGAAAGGGAAAAGGCATGGAGGATATCAACAGAAAGTGCAGGAGACTACTTTGATTGCAGGCTGGAAAGGAAGTGAAGTGTGTAAATGAGAAGTTCCACGTGCAACCAGAGTGAAGTTCTTCAAGATTTAATCTGTGCTAAATGGTCTTTCTCTGTAGCTATCATTTTCCATGTATACTTACTTTTGTAGGCATATTCCATAGTCCAGAAACATCACAGAGAATGTAAAATCTCCCACACAAGATGTTCTCAGGCTTAAACTAATATTAGTTCTAGTAATTGAAATGAATACTTGGAATCTACTTCAAATGCTTTTATTCTTTTTACAAACTGCTAGCCTATTTTCCTTCACAGGGAGCATCTTCAAGTGAGCCAGAGGAATTTTGAGGCACTGATATACAGCACTAGTTTTAGATGAAAGTGGAATATGTGACTGATTCCTGCAGTCAGTCCAAGATTTTGAAGTTTTTTAAATCTCTCAAAGTATATTTTACATTGCTGAACCAGGCTGGAAATTACTTTTCATCTGCTATGTTAGTTGGCATAAAACTTAACAAGTGAAAGATAAGGTAATAAAAACATGCTGAAGAGAATTTGTTGTGTCTTAATGATAAAATTGCTAGCTTGGATTTAATATCACTTAACCTGAATTTTTCAGTTCTCTATTTATGAATTAGGGTGCTGGGTTCCTGTATAAGTCAGGTGAGCAGGAGAGAGTAAGTAGAAAAGATTTTCTGACTTCAAGAGAAAAAAGTAGTCATTAGACAAGGATAACTAGTAGGCAGAATGCTGGTTCTGCTATCCTGCAAGTTTTTCCCAGCAATTACTTCAAGTGACCTTTTGTCACGGAATTTTAATTAAACTAGTTATTCTTCAAATCTTACAGTTAATTTTTATCTATGATTTTATCTTATCAGCCTAGTAACTCTTATTTTGATTAGCTAAACACCAAATACTTAGACAACAGGAGTGATGTCTCTGTTTTACCTAATTGAAAAGAGGCATTTCTTAAAATGCCTGATTAATTCTATAGGCACTCAAATTTCTGCCTTTGTTTATGTCCACAGCAGTCTGCATTTCAGCAAGGTGGAGCAGTTTGATACATATGTTCCAGCTCAGCCCCTTTGGGATCCTTGCATGAGTCATCTCTGCTTTCCTTAGTCAGTCCCTCTCTTCTTGCTCAGTCTAGGTCCAGCATATCAATAAATGGGCTTCTCGGAAAACAGCTTTGTGCTAACTGCTTTCCTTGAAATGAATAATTGGAAGAAGAGGATGTAGTGGGGATACTTTTCCAGAGACTGTTGTTTACTCCTTCAGGAAGTGGAAAAGTTGGGGTTTTATGGCAGCCTCACCAGCTAGAATCACAAGAAGGCAGAAGGCTTGAGGTTGGAAGGGACCTCTGAAGGTCATCTTGTCCAACTGCTGCTCAAGCAGGGTCACCTAGAACCATTTGCCCAGGATCATGTCCAGATGGGGCAGCTGTGATGGACACCGCACACAGCCAGGGGAAGTGGACGTTCACATCTGACTACTCGATGTGTCTGGATCCTGGTTGGCAGTCCAGCTCTTATGTGTAATGGTCCCAGCACAGGCTCAGACCTCTACACAGTGTCAGATATCCCCCTCAAAAAGGGCTGACTGTTGCTTCTCATTTAGATGGTCAGCATAAGCTGCCAATGTTCTCATGGTCACATCACCCCAGGCCCACATCTTTGACTCAGTCTGTTTCCAAAGCCAATTAGCTGTTACCTGGGTTACTAGCACCCTGTGTTACACAGATGTAAAATTGCTAAGAGTTTGAGCTGTCTTATTTCCTTTCTGTGCATACCTACACCATCAGAGGCAGGGCAGTAGTCCAGAGGTTTTGGGTTCTCTGTTCTTGGTTTGTTTGCCCAGCAAATAAAATAATCACCTAATGAGTTAGAGCTGGGCAGACATAATCTAGGTCTCACTTATCTAAGTGGTGCTTTCAGGCAGGCTTTTCTTCATGATAAACAACTGAAAAACTTGGGTAGAAATTAACTGGAAAACTGTCTTTTTTTTTTTCAACTGGGTGTTACTGTGGATGATCTTCCCAATGTAAAAATATTTAAAGTTCAGATTTTGTAGATTAAGTGGCAAGAACTAAATAATAAAGCATTCCTAAGCAAAGAAAACAGTAATTTTCAACAGCAATATGCTTAATGTCAGTATGTTTTTAACAATAAATTCTGGGTTTTTTTTATGGCTATAGAGGTTGGCAAATTTTTCACATTTCATGTAACCACAGACTCCATTCCAGCATACTCATTTGTATTTACAATTTCATGTTTATCCATGCTTTTGTTAATATATTATTTTCTAAATATTAGCTGAGTTGGCTGATCTTTCTCAGCCCAGCAAGAAGACTAATACATTGTGTAATATAAAGTGAGTTCATATTTGAGTAATAAAGAAATATCTGTATTTTACTGTTAGTTAACATTGAATTTTATCAAAAAACCCCACTGTTTCAAGTGTTGAGGTGTGGAACAAACTGAATCAGGGAAGCTGACTGCCAAGAATTCAAGTGGTTCCATTCAGTCAGCTTTTCCAGCTTAAAACATGTTTTCTATGTTTTCATGGGTTTAACCTCTTCATTGTAAACAAACTTTGTCATCTCAGTACAGTTGCAGGTTTTTTAAAAAATTATTAAATTTCAATAGAATTAAACCACATTTATTATTTTACTTTTAGCCAGACCATGTATAATATGAACATGATAGAAATAAATACATTTTTTTAAGTCCTTTCAAAGAAACATGGGAGATAATGAATTATTTCTTTCTCATAGAGTAAGCTTTGATCATTTTGCTGTTGGTTGTTTTGGGCTTGCAGATCATGGAATCACAGAACCACAGAATGGTTTGGGTCAGAAGGGACCTTTAAAGATCATCTAGTCCAACCCTCCTGCCACGAGGGACATCTTTCAAAAGACCAGGTTGCTCAAAACCCCATCCAGCCTGACCTTGAACACTTCCAATGATGGGGCATCCACTTTTCTGGGCAACCTGTTCCAATGTCTCACCACCCTCAATGTAAACAAATTTTTCCTTATGTCCAATATAAATCTACCCCCTTTTTCAGTTTAAAACTGTTGCACCTTGTCCTGTTGCTACAGGCCCTGGTAAAAAGTCTCTCTCCATCCTTTTTATAAGCCCCTTTTATATATTGAAAGGCCATAATAAGGTCTCCCCGGAGCCTTCTCTCCTCCGGGCTGAGCAACCCCAACTCTCTCAGCCTGTCCTCACAGGAGAGGTGTTCCAGCCCTCTGGCCATTTTTGTGGCCCTCCTCTGGACCCGCTCCAACAGGCCCATGTCTTCCCTGTGCTGAGGCCCCAGAGCTGGAGGCAGCACTCCAGGTGGGGTCTCGCCAGAGCGGAGCAGAGGGGCGGAATCCCCGCCCTCGACCTGCTGGACACGCTGCTTTGGATGCGGCCCAGGGAACGGCTGGCGTTCTGGGCTGTGAGCGCACGTTGCTGGCTCATGTCTAGCTTTTCATCCACCAGTACCCCCAAGTCCTTCTTCACAAAGCTGCTGTCAGTACATTCACCACCCAGTCTGCATTGATACTGGGGATTGCTTTGACCCAGGTGCAGGACCTTGCCCCTTCCCTCAAATGTACCAGATCTTAGTAGTGTCTTCCTTAAGGTAAACAAGTGATACTACTTTCTGTCTCTATCTTAAATTTCCTTGCAGAAAATTCTTAAAGAACATTGGGAATTTCTCACAATTCTACATGTGGATGCCTATAAAAGCAGCTGACCTTTAATTCACTCTGTTTTCTTTCTCTTGGGACGTAATTCTTAATACATGGCTTTAAAACAGAGAGTAAAATACAAATCCTGTTTAATGAAATACTTGAGCACAGCAGTCAATTGAGAAAGAACTATGAGTATCTTAAAAACGTTTAAAATCAAATCTAGTGATGTAAATAAGCACCTAGCCTAAGCATTTCAATTAGCAACCAAGATTACATGATTACATTTTCCTAAATGCCAATACATCACCTTATATCACCTTAATTCAAAATCATTATTTTTTTATATCAAGATCATTACACAGCATTCTTTATAGTCCTGCCAAAGTGTCATTGGTGTTAGGAGTTACTTCTGAAGAGCAACCTCTTAAACTACTCTTCTTCATTACCAAATGTCACTACTCACACTATATTAATTTGTTCTTCTCCAGATTTTAGCACTTTGGCAAAATAAGGAACTGTGACATAAGAAATACATATTTGTCAGGTTGCTATAGATGATGCTGGGGTTTGGGGTTTTTCTTCTATTTTACCTGTAGCAATCCGAGCATTTTGTAATGCTTTTGCAAATATTTTTGCAAATGTTGCTAAGGATTAATAAACTGACATTTAACAAAATTTTGTACCTTGAAGTCAAATTGCAATTTGATGGTTGAGGGCTTCTAATCTGAAGTAAAAGTAAATAGAAATGTTAATGAAACAGTTTTTTTCTCTGTAAGGTGGTGAGGGAGAACATGTCAGGCTTGCAAAATGAAGTCCAGTTCCCCATCCAGAAGCGCAGCTCAAGTCAAAAAGGATGCGATTCGCAACTGGATGGAAAATGCTCCTTCCCTGTCTTGCTGCAAAATGCAGCTGTGCTTGTTCCAGCTGCGGAGGCACAGCTGTCCCCAGAGCTGGGAGGTGGGCAGCTGAGCTGTACGACTCAAACGTCCCCCTTCATTCAGTCCTGTAGCGCTGAGCACACAGAGGCACTTCCCACCCGACTTCGTCATCTTCTGTATTAGCAGGTGTCTTATGCAATAAGCTGTTCCCAAGCACTCTGTGGGTTTGGGGTTTTTTTCCTCCTTTTTTTTTCTATCCTTCAGGTGTTCACAGAGTAGCCACAAATGCCTAGTTCCCTTTCTTTGTTGTTTGGTTCTGGCAGGTGAGAAGCCAGGGACGGAGCAAGATGAAGTTAAGCTGCAGAACGCCAGCAAGCAGATTGTGCAGACTGCTATCCTCCGAGCAGTGCAGCAGGTTTCCCAGGAGAGCCAGCAAAAGGAGAAACGAACAAACAGCAGTACAAGCCTCCAACTGGAAAGAGGAAAATTAACCAAGAAGCATGAAAAGAAGTAAAGGAGCGGATTGTTTTTTTCAATCCTCCAGTCTGCAGTGTTTTCAGCCTTCTCTTTAGTATCAGCTGTATTGCTAGTGCAATGTTACTGTTGTAAAGCAAACCAAAGTATAATCACACCTAGACATAGGGTAAAGCTGCAGTAGTCCTCAGCTGAGAAATATTAAGTGCATTAGATGACTAACTCCATATTTATGCAGTGCCTCTTAACAGAAACAATAACCATAGCTATAAAAGTAGTTTCAAGCACAAGCTCTTATGGTACGGACTTAGTCTCAAAAGCTTGCTGCCAGTGCACTTTCATGTAAGTTCTGCCTGCAATGTTTATGTCAGTTCAGCTGGATGGACTCTTCTTTGAGTTACAGGGTTCACTGAAGCTGTCTTCACTGGAGAAATAGTTTACTGTCAAGTGTAGCAGAACGCTTTCAGGCTGCCTTGAAGCACGTGTTTGTACTTTGTTTTGATTAAACATGGACTATGTGAAGTGGCAGTATAAAGTGGATTTGGTAAGTTCTGTGAACCGATTTCTTTTTTCGGCTTGGAAAAAAAAAAAGCAATCCAGTAAGACTGCAGTGACTGTGATCTATGACTGTGATCATAGATCTATGATCTATGTCTTTTTTTAAAGAAGTTAAAAGAAGTACTGAAGTTTTAGTCTACTTATTTAAAATACTTCTATACTTCTGCATAAAAATCACTTGTGCCTCAACTATTCTTTTTAATTTTCTTGATATTGAAAGAAGAGAAACTGATGCGCTGATAATGGAGTTTGCCAGCTTTTCCTTCAGTTTTGCAACTTTGCTGAGCCTTGATTTACAGAAAGTGAAGACTGGAGTGGCTTTAAAAAAAGGTTTTGAATTTATTAATATCCTGAAGGATGGAAATATACTGTGTCTGAATTCTGTCATCGTAGACATTTCTCACCTGCTGGGTGTAAAGTGATTTTAGATATTTGCAATTGTTACATAGATTCACCTTAAATAGCACTGCTTTAAGCTGGTAATACAGAACTTATCCTTTAATTGCTCTACATAGTTGAAAAAATCCATGATGTTTCTGAAAATACAAATTAAATAAATGTAGCTTTCACTTTTATGCTCCCTTACTGTAATGATGATTGCACTATTCTACATCTGAAATGAATAACTATATTTAATTCTAGAAATAGCTTGTAGCTCTGCTTCAACTGAATTCTTGTAGTAATATACCTAGAAATATAGAGAAGCAGATGCACAGGATCTGCAAAGGAGACAAACTTTCGTCATTGCTTTTCTACTCAGTTAGATGATTCTTAAAGAGACTTTATTTTAAGTAATTGGCTATTACTTACTGTGTCCTACTGCTTGTGTTAAACAATTTCAGGATTCTTTCTCATGGCCGGAGGCTTAGTCATGAATAGCCATGTACTGTAATATTAAGCCTTTGAAATCTGCTTCATCCAATTTTTTTTTTTAATTTAACAGCACTGACTCATACCAGATAATGATTTAGCTCAATCTTCTTTCACTTAAAAATGCAAGGAAGAATTTGACATGATTAAAGTTGTTCTAAATCCTCTACTAAAGAAAATTGACTTGGATTTCAAATACACAGTTGGTTCACTTCTATAGACACTGGGTGAATTTTTCTAGCCAAACAAACTTTGAAAGGTGGAAGTAGTTTGGTTTTGAGGCACATGTGTGTTTGTCATAATGTAATTTTTTACCATTAGCTTTTTCATCAGTTGATCTTTGGTTGGGAGGTAGTTCTTTTCTAAACACTCTCTGCCACTGTGCTGAAAGCCTTAGAAAACTGATGATGAGTAAAGGTTCAATTCTAAAGCTGACGGGCAGGCAAGTCTAGTGGATGAGAGAGAGCAAGCCTATTGGAGAGACTCTGTGGTGCAAAATGGTGTCTGCCATGGACTCACCTACACTGTTGTAGGAAGAAGAGCTATAGAACAGCAAAATCCCCATTTCTTTGGGATTATTCTAGTTTTTTAAATGCTTTTTGTCCCCTGAAATATTTTTTCTTTTTTTCTAATGTTCATGGTAATTATTTTAATAATCTTCATGTAGTTTGGAAGCTTGTTTGCATGTCCGGGAGGGGGGTTTAGGTCATTGTCATGGTTTCAGCCCAGCCAGTAACAAAGGACTGCGCAGCTGCTCGCTTACTTCCCCCCACCCTCCTCCGGTGGATGGGGAGGAGAACCAGAAAGGGAAAAGGAAAGAAACCCGGAACCTCGAGGGTCAAGATAAGGACAATTTACTGGGCCAACACAAAAAGGGAAGTTAGAACAATAACGATACAAATAAGAGAATACACAAAACAAGTGATGCACAGTGCAACCGCTCACCACCCAGAACCTGGCGCTCCGCCAC
>JANZLQ010000050.1:12237-22534 GCA_026212715.1 Elanus axillaris | reverse complement strand
TCAGGTCAGCTGTCCCAGCTATGCCCCTTCCCAGGTTCCTGTGAAAATTAACTCTATCCCAGCTGAACCCAGGACAGTCATGTTAGAAAAAGAGGAATTTCAAAAGTCAGTGAATCCAGGTTTTTGCCACTGCTTCATATGAGCCTATTCCACTTCTCCTCCCACTATGCTCTTCTACAGTATCCCTTTACTGTCCTAGCCCTTTTAGACACACTATTACTCAACCATTAAATCATGCCCATCATCTTCAGTGCTGTCAGAAGTCTAGTATCTTGGAAAGATAAAAATGGTAGGAAGCCTAACAGAGCCTTGAGGAAGTTTTCTGTGGTCTCTTATTGAGGAAAAACAAATACTGTAGCTTAAATAGTGTAGTTTTCCCTGAGAGGCAAATAATGTATCTCCTATCTATAGTATATATCCTTAAATTAAGGCATGCATTTGGTATCTCCTATTGACAAAGGGTATTCTGCACACCACTTGCATCCAGGATGTGTAGTTGAGATCTGTTCCGCATGTGAGAGAACTGCACAGAAGAAAACATTACCTTTGGTTTGTTATATGCTTACTACATGGTGAAAGTGGGTATTTTTGGTATCTTCACTGAGAGATTCTATTTTCTGGAGAAAATACAGACTGTAGAAATTACTACAGGTGTGATGCAGGTCTGATTACAAATAAAAAAACCTCTTAAACTCTTAATACTTTACATGTCTCTGGTTTCTCTCGTCAAAGAAGGGAAGCAATTTTCAGATTCACTAGACAATCTTATGAAATAAGCAATGTGCTCATGAGGCTTGTAGTAATTGAATGCATTATTCAGCACAATAATTCATATCTTAAAAGTACAAGACAATCAAAATGGTATCTATATGTATTTAAAACAAACTCACCACCTTTCAGCACTTACCAGTGGTAAGTAGAAGGATGTACAACCATGTGAAAGTACATTTATCACAATCCTTTTCATGAAGAAGACTCAGGTGTCTGTGTCTATCCTGCACTGTGCTTGCTATGTTTTCATTCAGGTTGATTATCACAATTTTGCTACTATACTTGTGGTGCTCTTTGTAAGGTAGTCAAGCAGCAACACCTAAACAGAAATTCACATAGCCACAGCAGGATGTTGTAAGAGATTACTAAATACTACTATTCATAAAGGTTTTGGTTCTCTGCAGTTACATTGGTAATCCCTGCTTTAAAATAAAAAAAACAACCTGTGATTTGGAAACAGGCATTTATTTTTTTTTTTATCATTTGAGAAAAAAATAAAAGCATTCTGTGATAATATTATAGTTAAGAGTTGGAAATCCTTGAATATTTATTCAATAGCAAACAATGCACCTAAAAATCTTACAGTATCTAATCACATTGTATCTGATTATTTTTTTGGGTGACTTTTTTTAAGTGTCTCAGAATGTAGTATGTCTACAATGGTAAGTATATAAAAATAGCTATGTAACTATTCTCAATATGACTACCATGAAATATGCTGCAGTTGTTCTTTAAATGTGTGCTAATGTCAAATACAGAGGTTAATGTGTCATTACTGAAGGCTTTTTCTAAAAAAGTTTGATCTAAATTAGGGGAAAAGATAAGACGAAGTAAAATAAATTCTTGAAAGGATGTGGAATTCACTCTAAGTCTCTTGGTTACCCGCTTAGGTCTGAGAAGAAATTAGATTAATGAAAACCTGAACATTGGCATACCCTACTTTCTCTGAACGGGTTCCTGCAGTGCAGGGATTGACTTCTTAAAGGAGTTTGTGGGAGTGAGGGGGGAAAACCTGAGCTGTTGGTAATGTCTTCCTCACCTGACACCCTGTAAGGAGTGAGCAGCAATACTGATAGAACATGGTTTCTAATGGATGGGTTTTCTCATCATTGGCTTTTGGTGCGTCATGATAAGCTCTGGCAGAACCTTTTCCCCTATTTTGGGTTTTCCAGAACAAAAGGGTTCTCTGAGGCCCAATGGGCTTTTACTTTGTGCTGTGTCCTGCCTTTCAAAGGGGGCAGAAGTAAGGTCTCTTTCTCTACTTCCAGAGCTTCATCCATAAAACCTGGTGGATGTGCACGGGGGCTTTTGTTTTTAAAGACCACTGTATCTTCCCCAGGTTTAGTTGACATGACCGATCATTTCTTTAATCCTTAAGGCTGAATGGACAAGCACGCATACTAGCTGTGTTTGAGTGCTCTGGGGAACACCAAGGAATAGATACGTATTTTAAATGCATTTGCTTCTAAGCTGTTCTTGTCTGCCAGGCAGATTTTCTTTGTTTAATTAACATAAGCAGCTTTTCTTTTTTAATAACTTTTCCTCCAGTGACTTGCTACTTTGATTTTGCTATATGAGCTTGCTAGTTTTAACACTAAAACAACAATAGTTCATGTTTAGTTTGGGTTTGATTAGGACACCTGTGGAATTACACATTCCATAGTGGTGTGGCTTTTGTCTTTTCTTTCACCGAAGATGAGTAGCAAAAATAAATATTGTTCTAAAGAAAAGGAAGTGGTGGGGGGGTGTCCTTGTTGTGGTGCTGTGTGTGTTGGGATTTTTTCCCTCAGTTGCCTATAGCAGGAGACCATACGAGGCAGATCATCATGGCATTCACATGCGTTGTGACAGTAGCTGCGTGTAGAACTTGTACAGAAAGAGTGAAAATTAACTCTTATGCAAGCTGGAAACTGAACCCACCTAAGATGATTCTAAAACATCAGAGTAAGACACTCCTGGTAGCTTTAAGGAAAATGTTCTGTGTGTTTTTTCAGAGTTGAAATCCATTTAGAAACAGTAGCTAGCGAAGACTGTAATTGCTTGCTTTGTGATGAGGTGGAAAATGAGCACTACAGTATTGTTCTGAAGACTTAAATGCTATCTCCTTGCGTCTACAGAAGACTTTGAATTGTGTCCTTTGGCAGGGTGGCCCATTTGCTCCTGTCCTATGGAGAGAATAGCTGCTATTCTTTGCACACGTGCATTCATGTGTGCACATGCATCCCAGAAGGTTCAGCCCCTGTCTCCAGTTGCTATACTAAATGCACTTGCCATGTATTTGCTTAGTAAACATACCTCCTACTAATGCTGTTCCCCCTAATTTCTTTCACATGAGACAGCTCATTCTGAAAACCCTCAGCTACAAGATGAACTACGGAAGCCATCTGCTTCAAATCAGGGAGAGCGAATATAATAAATCTTCTTTGCCCCACTGGTGGGATATTCACCCTTTGCCACAGCTCACTGCATGTGTTTATTTCCAAGGAGTCCAACTGTATTAGCCAGTGCTTCCTTGCCCTCTCTTGCTGAGGGATTACCCATAAAGCAGTGATCTTTAATATTTCCTTCCAAGGCAAAAACTGTTCCTGGGACACAGTTTGCCCTGACTTGTGACAGTTCACTAGGTCCAGCTGACTTCAGATTTCCCATAGATTGCACCCCTGGTTTGTTTTTTTACCCACTGTAGTAGAAGGGTAGACTTTCAGCTTTGAGTATCTGCAGTGGTGAGGATCTAATAGTTTGCTTGGTACTCCACCAGTTGAAGAAGTTTATATCTGTGCAGTCCAGCAACAAGTAAAACATATTGTCACATCTTGTAATTCCTTCCATCATATTTCCCAGAGTTACAGATACTTTTATACAGCCACTTTGTTTTACTGAGCATTAGACTTCCTAAATGTATGGGAAGGAGCAGGGAGTCTTGTCCTCTTCTGCTCAGCTCACTGAAACCTGCAGGGAGCAAAAGAAGCTGCACTGTTTTGGGAAAATGGCCCTCTCAGTGCTGAGCTGCTTTTGTGGCTCTTCTCTTCACCTCGTATGTTTCTTTATTTTTCTGTATTCACTTCCAGACAGCAGTCAAATAAAGAGATCCACAAAACAGGTATCTGACATACCAGACGTGCAAGGACCTACTGGGTCCTTGCATCATCCTCAGGTTTAAAGCAATTGGCCCCATGCCATGATTCCCTCTGGTAACTGGGTGAAAGAACATGAGGCTGCAAATTTCTTTATTTCCTCGGCACTTGAGACACAGGGATGCCACCAAGTCAAGAGCTGTTCCAGCTCAGAAGGTACACAAACACCTCCTTCAGTTTGCTGAAGCTGGCTTCAAAGATCAGCACCTGAGTCAGGTGACAACTTGCTCATCACTGTGCTCAGAGGAGCTGGATGGATGAGAAAGAAGCATTTCTCAAGGAAGGCTCCAAGGAGTAAAACTTTGCGGAAGGCACTGGGCTTCTACCTGACCAGGAATATTCCTCCACCAGGTGGAGCAGTTAAACAAGTCCTTCCTTGTGTGGGGCTGTTTTGGTGTTTTGTTTATTTCTATTAAATTTAAAAAAAAAAAAAAAAAGAAGCCCTTGGGTGCTCCGTGTTCACTGCCAGGCAGGACAGCAAACACAGTACTCCAGCAAACAAGTTTGGAATTCAAGACTGCTCTTCAGGGTACCTGGCCTCCAAAAAAACCATTTTCTTCAAGGCCAAATTGGCACATCTGCTTCTGTAATTTGACTTGTACCTCCAGCCTTTTCTCCTCTTCCTTATAATGCAAGGAAACACTGAAGTCTGCAAGATAAAGTTAACCTCCACTGTTTGGTTGGGGGGGGTTGCCTGCTTTTTTTAACTCCAATTAACCTGTACTGTTGTCTCTCAAGGTCACCTTTTTCCTTGCTCTGAAAAAAATGCCTGAGGAAAAAAAAATGGATCAGTCCTGTACTCCCTGCTTTAATCTCCATGTTCCAGCATATCTGATGTAACATGTTTTTCCTTGATTTAGGTAAAACCCCTTGTCATTATTGCACCTTTCATTCTTTAAACAGTTTTCCCTGTACCTGCATTGTGTGTAGAAGCAGGACTGTAGAAACTACTGCCATGTTATGACTCTGAAGCTGCAAAAATTTCTGTATATCATATATACTAATTCCTTACTTCCTTGAAAAATCCCTTACTCTTAGATTATATAACTCCATCTGCCCTGGTAAGAATTAGGTTAACATCTATTTTGCCTGCTGGCAGGCTAGAAGGCTCTTTCTTTTTTCTTCCACTGCCCCACCCCCCTTTCAAATATCTACATCTTAGGCTATTGGCTTGATTATTTGGAAAGTTAAATGTCCAACCAGGAGGCACAGTGAGAGACTGAGAATTAGGATCCTAGCTAAGGTAAGGGGACGGCACACACAGCTGGTGACATATAACGCCAGGCTCTGCGTGACCTGCGATTTGGAGGTACAATAATAAACAGCCCTTAACAGATTATGCTGTCCGGATACTAGCAGCTTTCAGTGTGCAGATGGTGATGCTGTCAGGAAATGTCAGCCTTCGGTCTCTAAACGTCTGTCACATTTCATTAGGGCACACAGATGACTCTGTTCCCTCCACCGCCGAGGCTCGACAGCAGATAACAAACGAGTTCTGCTGGTAATCGCCCTGTTCCTTATTATTTTGTGATCCATTCATTTCACCCAAGCACCCATATCTACAGAAGCAAAAAAATGCTTCCACATAGGAATTTTCACGTTGTTGGTAACAATAAATGTGTCATCACTCAGGGAGATGCCAAATGCTCTGCAGAAGGGCAAAGAAACTCAATTTCCTTCCATTATGCCTCTCTAGAGGAAAACCAGATCAGCCTAAGGATTCAGTGTATGTTTGCAGACACCTATAGGAGACAGGCAATTCCTCTTTGTTTTGCAACTGTCCCTTTGGGTGTTAGACTGTACTATGTCTCTCCGGCTGTCATTTTGCCTCCGCCTTGGACTGAAACTCCAACAGTGCAGATGCAAGGAGAACAACAGGTGGTATAAAGGGACATGAACAAACAAGACATGGTTTTGCCCTAGCAGTACGAGAGCATAGCTAAAACCCCTACTCCCTCCCCAGCCTTCCTGGCACACCGTAGTGCGGCAACAGCTGAACTGACGTGGTCTGGAGACCCTCGCCTCTTCTGTTACATGACCTTCCTGATCAAAGTGTAGGAGGACCCCACCAGATCACCAACACAGACAGGAACAGGAAAAAAGGCCAGGAGTGGGCACTGAAGACCCTTGAAAACATCGCTCCAAACTCTGAGAGGATGCTAGAGCTACAGAGCTGGTCTGAGGAAGCAATTTTCCTACAGATTTCTCCCATAGATCTTTATCCCTTATAACATAAATCACTTAGGGTATGCTTTTGCAGAGAACGTTCTTTTGGGTGAAGTGAAGCAGCAGTTTCTTTTGGGGAAATAAATTACCCTCAGAAGCTTGCCCAGCCCAAAGTAGATCCTCACTTCTCAGTCTTTCTTGCCTGCTTCATGTGTGCTTTACGCATTAAAAAAACCCCACCGAACAACACAGTAATCTTGGGGTGAACACTCTCTGACAGTTGAAACCTAGTGCCTGTGTGTGATAGCAGAAAGGCTGTGGTATAATGTCACATGAAGCCCACAGCTGAACTTATATATATGTCAGACTGTCAGCACTGTTTTCATAGTCCAGTACAACTCCACACCAAAAGTCTTGCACACTACTACTGGTTGTTTCTGGTTTGCTGATCAGGCTTTTGCATGTATATGTGGGAGAGAGAGACAGGTTGATACCACACTTCATCTTTTTTAAAAGTGTTTCTTCTGCTGTTAATAGAAAACCATTAACTTACGTGGAAACAAAGAAAACTTGCTCTGGCTGCAGCTGAAAGAAATCAAGGGATGAGGGAACAGCTGCACTTTTGTGCTCACATTTGGTACATTGGTAGGTTCAGAAACCATTAGTAACTTCAGAAACCAAAGATTTCCAAAGGTGTTTTCTGGACCTTGTTAGAGCAGGAGTAGCTAATAAATATTCAGTAGGCTTTACTTTCAACAGACACCTTTTCTGTGTGCTTATACATGAACTTCTTATGATCTTACTCTCTGTCATCCACAGTGATCCTAAAATTTTGTGTGAGCAGCTTCTGGTTTTACATATATTTTCAACTACACCTCCTAGAGACAAATCAATGACAGGGAGTCATTATTTTCTAGCAAATGGGGTACGGGATTCTTGCAAGTCATCTGTTTTCACAGACTAGCTCTACCTGTCCCTCTGCAAAAAGGCAGCCTGCCAAGTTAGCGATTATGCATCACTCTATACCCATCACAGCATATCAAGAAAAAAAGCCGCAGGCCCCAGCTGAGCTTTAGAAATTGTATGTGCTTATGTTTTAATTGTGTTAAAGGCACATGATGTTTCTGCAAGAACAGCACCTGGAGGAGCACTGGCTCTAGCTTATTCCCGTTTTGAAATCTGCAGTATATTTTAAAAATTATTATTATTTTGGAAGAGTTACATAAATAAATCAATACTTTGAAGGAGGTGTAGAATTTTTTGCCTAGAAGCTGAGTAAAGCTTAGTCATGTTTGCCTTTATTTCTGAACCTGGTTGCAGTTAATGAGTCCTAGCTTCTAAGAGTTCCTGGTGGGATTCTCACCATCTTGAAAGGAGCCTGGATTTCACCCAATTAGACTTCTAACACTGCCTTCAAAGCTGCTGCTGCTTACACGTTATACAGATCACAGTCCATATCTTGGCAAGAAACCATATTCAACAATGCGCAATGAGCTCAGGTGAACCTGAGTTACCCATTTATGTGAACATCTGAGGTAAGTGGTAGAGTTTTCTTTGCCTGACTCCCTAAGAAAGCAAGGTTTATGTGTTCACATTAGCTGTCTGTGTTTGTGCCTCCTGACAGCTTTTGTATCTCTTGGTTCATGCAACAAAACCTGACAGAAGGGTCTCGGGATGTGACACCCCTTCCTGCACGGAGACGGAGTGTCATGGCAAAAATAGTGGGGAAGGCTTGATTTTGAGGGATGCTTTAAGGAAATAACATTTGCCCTGCACATGTCTGAGCTACACACTCTTTTAGTCTCAGATATATATAACTCAGTTACTCTAGGGTTCATGTTATCATTTATAATAGGTCTTAGTTCATTTTAAGATATTTCAGTACAGCTGAGCTTTTGGAGTTTTGGGTGGGGTTTTTGAAGGTTTTAAATTCCTTACATAAATTATAGGAGGACTCTTTATTCGAGATCTAGACAGCAATATTTGACAGAATTATGCTATCTAAGCCAATTTACAAGAGAAAAATACTCTCTCCATAGGTGCATTCTGCAAAGGACTGGAAATAATAAAATTCACACATTTTACAAAAGGGAGAGAACAAAGAGTTCCTAAAACATGGGAATTCATTCACTTCAGACAATATTCTTCATATAAACATGGTATACTTAACTTTAATCAAGTTTCATACCTTTAGTAATGCTTAAAACTTTGTAAGATGCACGCGCACACACACAAAAATAATTCAGAAAAAGTAGCTGGAATCAAACTGTGAATATAGGCACTTTAGTACTAAGATACACAAACAAATGAAATTTCCTCCCTTTTCTTCTCCTTTGCCATTATTTTCTTTAGCTAAAAGATACATTTATGACCAAAGAACTTATTTATCCTTTGTTGCAGTTTACTCTTCAAAGAATGCATTACATCATAAGCTGCAGCAAATACAACATCTGATTGCTCTTAACATTCAAACCATATCATAAGAAACTCCTCATATTGTAAAAGAAATATTAGTATTATAGATTTATTCATTGGAGGTTTCTCTCAGTCCTTTTAATGTATAAAATACAAGTTGCAGCTATGCAGTCTTCACCTGATACACAGATAGAGATTCCCAGAACATGGAAAACATGTTAAAACCCTTTCAACTGCAAACACAAAATTAACCACTTGGTGAAGATGTGCCTCAGCATTTCCAAACATTCAAGTGAAATATTCTTTGCAGTCTGAAACACTTGAAAAATGACTGAAAATTCAAATGATGACAGCATATTTTCTTATGCTTTCCTGTGTTATTAGCCACTGATGCGGCATTTGCCAAAGTTGTATCACTGTAGTCAGTCTCTACATTTGTAAATATTCCCAATTACCCTTCACTACAGAGTGAAAATACTCAGATGATGGAGAATTCTCCTATCCTGCTAATGAGCAGTAACTCTTAGGAATATTTGAATAACTCCTGGGAGTATTTGATATTTCTGTGAATTGTGGCATCAGAGGAAAACCATGTCTTTCCTAAAGAAGTCTTTGATTCCTTTCTACACAGGCATGCCAGCCATACAAGAAGTTTTATTTTACCAGAATATATAGCTCTGGTTGTGTGTGGATGCTAGAAAAGAAGGTTATTTCATTAGTGGTTGCAGTCAAGCAGTCTAAATAAGGTCAATATCTCAGAGGGTTTTTTTCAAAAGTTTTCTCCTTTTCCTTTTAAACATTGCTTTAACCTCACAAGCAGCACCTTTCCCTTCCTGTTTCCATCACAGAGCCCTGCAGCTTCCTGAGCCCTGCAGGCAGCCCTGCGCTGGGCCAGGCCACGCTGCGAAACCCGGAGCTGGCTCATGCCCTCGGCATGGCTGGTAGCTCTGCATGGGAACTTCAGGGGGCTCTGGTGATGGTGTTCTCCTAGAAACAGCTAGGATTCTTCCAGAGGGTCTTTAGTTCTTCACTGAACGTTTGCAATAAAATGCACTGAATTCACTGTGTGGCAAAGACTTGCTGTTTTCAAAGCCAACTTTCAAGGCTTTTACTTCTTTGTGTATTTTTTTTACCAGGATAGTAACTGCTAAAACAGTGTCTGGGAAATATAATGCAACAGGCAACTTCTTATGGGATTGTGTTAATGGTTTTTGTTCGAGTATTTTTAATTCAGTCAATACAAACTGGGAATTTTAAACTTTATCATAGGTTTTCTTAGAGGATTTGATTTTCAGGCTTGCTTTCTACACTGAATGTAAGGTTCAGTCAACAATTACCTCAAATACAATAAAAAGGATTTTGCAAGAGAAAGGAGAAGACCAATTCTTTCTAAGAGAAAAAGCAGTGGACGGATTGAAACTGCGGGGGGGTGGGGGCAGTTTTAACAGTAGAAAAACTGGAGAATTTCCAGGTTAGGTCGGAAGAGGCTGCTGGGGGGATTGTGGAGTCTCCCGTCCCGCAGAACAGGTGAAAGAAAAGCCTGTCAAAATCAACTGGCTGTACCTGCTCCTGTCCTAAGCTCACGAACGGGTTAGAAGACTTCCCAGCAAATTTTCAGACACTTTTTATTTTTTTTATGACTCTCTGATTGTTTAGTGTTGTTATATACATCATACTGTGAGGGTGACCAAGCACTGGCACAGTGTGCCCAGGGAGGCTGTGGAGTCTCCATCCTTGGAAGCACTCAGGAGCCCGTCTGGACATGGTGTTGGGCAACTGACTCCAGGAGTCCCTGCTTGAACGGGGTGGGG
>JANZLQ010000044.1:21871808-21898630 GCA_026212715.1 Elanus axillaris | reverse complement strand
CCCCCCCCCCCCCCCCCCCCCCCCCCCCCCCCCCCCCCCCCCCCCCCCCCCCCCCCCCCCCCCAACAGCAACAGCAAACTAAAACTGAGACATAGAAAGAAAATTTAAAAAGCGTCGGCCCTAAGGAAAGACAAGATATAATTTAAAAAAAAAACAGCAAACAAGATAAAAGTAGGCATAGAAAAAAACATTTAACAAGCAACAGGGGTTAGGGAAATAAATGAAAAATATTTAAAAATAGGCACAGCAAACTAAATAAACAATGACTTGGGAAATTTAAAAAGAGAAAGGGTACCAGACAGAAAATCAAAGATTAAAAAATAGGGAGAGCAAACCAGATAAAAGCAGACATAAAAGCAAAATTTTAAAAGCCACGGGATTAACAGAGGAAAGAACTAAAAAATACCAACAGCAAACTAAAATGCAGGCATAGACAGAAAATGTAAAAAGCAATGGCACTAAGGAAAGACAAGAAATAATTTTTAAAAAGACATCAAAGGGAAATAAACAGGCACGGAAACAACATTTTTAAAGTGGTATTAAGGAAATAAGGGGGGAAATAAAAAATAGGGACAGCGAACTCAAACAGCGATGCAGAAAGCAAATTTTAAAAGCAACGGCACTAAGGTATGACAATAATAAAGAGAAAAGAGCAAAATAATAACAGCAAATGGGATAAAACTAGACAGAGAATTTTAAAAGCAGCAGGAATTAAGGAAATAAGGAAAATATTAAAAAATAGTGACAGCTAACTATACCACAGAAAGAAAATTTTAAAAAGAAACAACGCTAAGGAAGGACAAGAAATAACTTTTAAAAGACAGCAAAGGGAATAAAAGTAGGCATAGAAAGAACCTTTTAGAAGCAACGGGGATTAGGAAAGTAAAGGAAAAAAGATTTTAAAAGAGACAGTGAACTAAAATGGAGGCATAGAAAGTAAATTTTTAAAGCAACACGGTACGTGACAGGAAGTAATTAAAAATTAGGGGTAGGGAACTTGACAAAAGTAGACATAGAAGGAAAATTTAAAACGTGTTGAGGTACAGGACAGATAGGAAAGAGCTAAAAATAGGGACAGCAAACTAGATAAAAGGAGACACAGAAACAACATTTGAAAAGCCAAGGGGATTAAGAGAGGACAGAACTAAAAAATAGTGACAGCAAACTATACATACGAAAATATAGACAGAACATATAAAGGCAACAGCACTAAAGGAAGACAAGAAGTACTTAAAAAATAAAGACAGTGTACTGGATAAGACTAGACATAGAAAAAACATTTCAAAAGCGACAGGGATTAAGAGAGGTATGGTGGTTTGACTCCTGACTGGATGCCAGGTACCCACCAAGCCACTCTATCACTCCCCTTCCTCGACTGGACAGGGGAGAGGAAAAACATAACAAAAGGCTCGTGGTTTGATGTAAGCACAGAGAGATCACTCAGCAATTACCATCATGGGCAAAACCAGGCTTGACTCAGGGAAATTAATTTCTTGCCAATCAGAAGTCAGAGTAGGGTAATAAGTAATAAAACCAAATCTCAAAACACCTTCCCCTCACCCCTCCCTTCTTCCTGGGCTCAGCTCCACTCTTGATCTTCTCTACCTCCGCCCCTCTGAGCAGCACAGGGGGACAGAGAATGGGGCGTGTGGTCACTTCATCACACATTGTCTCTGCTGCTCCTTCCTCCTCACCCTCTTCCCCTCCTCCAGCATGGGGTCCCTCCCATTGGAGACAGTCTTCCACAAACTGCTCCAGCATGGGTCCTTTCCATGGGCTGCAGTCCTTCAGGCACAGACTGCTCCAGCGTGGGTCTCCCGCGGGGTCACAATTCCTGCCAGCAAACCCGCTCCAGCGTGGGCTCCTCCCTCCATGGGTCCACAGGGCCTGCCAGGAGCCTGCTCCAGCACGGGCTTCTCACAAGTTCACAGCCTGCTTCGGGCATCCCCCTGCTCCGGCGTGGGGTCCTCCACAGGCTGCAGGTGGAGATCTGCTCCCCCGTGGACCTCCCTGGGCTGCAGGGGGACAGCCTGCCTCACCGTGGTCTTCATCCCCACGGGCTGGAGGGGAATCTCTGCTCCGGCGCCTGGAGCATGTCCTCCTCCTCCTCCTTCTTCACTGACCTGGGGGTCTGCAGGGCTGTTTCTCTTACATGTTCTCACTCCTCTCTCTGGCTACAGATTCTGTGCCCCAGCAACTTTTTTCCTTCTTAAATATGTTATCTCAGAGGCGCTACCACTGTCGCTTTTGGGCTCGGCCTTGGCCAGCAGCGGGTCCATCTCGGAGCCACCTGCGACTGGCTCTATCTGACTGGACATAGGGGAAGCTTCTGACATCTTCTCATAGAAGCCACCCCTGTAGACCCCTGCTACCAAAACCTTGCCACACAAATGCAATACACGAGCACGGACCGAATGCTCAAGGGATATGATCCGCTCTGTGGCTTGATTTGTGCAGCCTATCTTCCTACCTCTCTGGCCTGTGAGGCCTCTCCAAGCTATCATTCCCACAATATTTCTGATACTTAGAACTAAACCACCATACTTCCCTACTAAACTAACCTCAGACCATCCTCTCCCCTCCATTCCCATTTAACTCTGAATCACACACCACCCGCTTCAGCCTGATCGTCAATGAAACTTGCAGGCCTCCCGTTCAAAAGTTTTCTAAGAGGCGAGATGCAGCCTACGTTCAACTGGGGACAGGGGAACAGTGACATTGACAGCTAGGTGCGTTATGCTGCATTTCTTAAGACTTCATTGTCCCTCTCTTCAGCTGCAGTAAGACAAGAACCAAAAGCATCTCACTGACCCAGACTGGAGGGCAAAACCAACCTAAAGATAACCGATGTACCCATCTCCACTTCCCAGCCATCCCACAGTACCAAGAAGAAAGAAACCCTTTGACTTTTCACAAGCTGTCAGAGATGGATTCACACTCCTTCCCAACAGTTCCTGTTGTTTAGCTGCCGCCTCCCCTCCCACAACCTGCTCTTTGGGAGCTGTTCTTCTGCGCCATACCCCCGTGCCCTGTCTCTCACAGACGCACGCCATCTTCTCTCGTCACACATCCCCAGGTTCTGCTACAAGATGACGTAGTACACTAATTCTACACAGTTGTAACCTAAAAGCAGTGCCCTATAGTTCCCCAAGGCTCTAGGGACAACAAAGTACCCTGCAAGCAACCTGGAAACGTGCTGAGCCATTCAGCACCCTGAAAAAGGCAACTCCTCGTGCACCAGCCACTTGCTCGGGATGCAAGGGAACTCTGGGTGCAGAAGTAGGGATCATGCTCATCCTGACCCCTGCTATGTCCTCTTACTATCAGTCCTACAACATGCACTGGTTTTGGCTGGGGTAGAGTTAATTTTCTTCATAGTAACTAGTATGGGGCTGTGTTTTGGACTTGTGCTGAAAACAGTGTTAATAATTCAGAGATGTTTTCATTATTGCTGAGCAGTGCTTACGCAGAGTCAAAGCCTTTTCTGCTCCTCATACCACCCCACCACGGGTGAGTAGGCTGGGGGTGCACAAGAAGCTGGGAGGGGACAGAGCTGGGACAGCTGACCCCAGCTGACCAAAGGGATATTCCATACCATACGACATCGTGCTCAGCATATAAAGGTGGGGGAAGAAGAAGGAAGGGGGGGATGTTAGGAATGATGGCATTTGTCTTCCCCAGTCACCATTACACACGATGGAGCCCTGCTTTCCTGAAGATGGCTGAACGCCTGCCTGCTGATGGGAGGTGGTGACCACATTCCTTGTTTTGCTTTGCTTGTGCATGCAGCTTTTGCTTTACCTATTAAACTGTCTTTATCTCAACTCACGAGCTTTCTCGCTTTTACTCTTCTGATTCTCTTCCCCATCCTACCAGGGGGAGCGAGCGAGCAGCTGTGGTGCTTAGTTGCTAGCTGGGGTTAAACTATGACGCAACAGAAGGTGATGTCTCCAGCATTCATCATTACTGACAGAAAAGGTGAGGAAGTGAGGTTCCTTCCACATCATACTTTATAGTTCCACATAACCTGAACTGCATTTAACAAAACTGGAGCTGCAGACTTAAAAGCCATCTCCCACCCAAGAATACCCCATTTAGAGTTACTAACCTGAGTTACTGAGGAAGGACTGCATGCTATAATCATGCTTTCTGCAATGCATGTTGCTCAGCTTCAACTCATCCTGTGGCTTTTATCTAAATGGTGAACTTTCCTTCTCTGAGCTTAGAAGCACATCTTCGCAGACATCTGGCTAACTTGAGAACTGCTCTTCACCAAAGCAAATCCAGGCTACTAATCCCACAGGAGACCACAAAGAGAGCGAGCCCTGTATGTGGAGAGCTGCAGTCGATACATGCCCTAAGGCCTGCCCACCACCCTACCCACAATCCCCCCGAGAAAGGGGGCACGTAAACCAGCAGAAGGCGTAAAAAGAGCCAGCTAGGGAGAAGGAAGTCTGTAACTTTGGCTTAGGTTTGCAGAGCATGGAGCACAGAAAAGAGAAAGAGACTGTTATTATAGAAGATCATACAATGGTTTGGGTTGGAAGGGCCCTTTACAGGTCATCTAGTCCAACCCCCCTGCACTGAGCAAGGACATCTTCAACTACATCGGGTTGTTCAGAGCCCCATCCAACCTGACCTTGAATGTTTCCAGGGAGGGGGAATCTACCACCTCTTTGGGCAATCTGTTCCAGTGTTTCACCCCCCTCATAGTAAAAAACATTTCTTCCTTACATCCAGTCTGAATCTACCCTCTTTTAGTTTAAAACCATTACCCCTTGTCCTATCACTATAGACCTATTAAAAAGTCTGTCCCCATCTAAGTCCCCTTTAAGTATTGAAATGCCACAATAAGTTAGCCCTCTGCTCTGTTATTACAACAGAGGCAATGTGAGCAGGTAGGTAATTAAGCTACCTTTCTTTCACTCGGACAAGCACAAAGCTTTCCTTTAAGCTGTAGAAATTACTTGAGGTCACTGTAAGTTAGGAGAAGTATGATGCTTCAATTTCTTCCTAACTTGTTAGAAAGAGAATGCTATGCTATTGCCCTTCATTTCTAACTGGCCCTCGCAGGTTACCAAAATTCTATGGCTTTTACTCAGGTTAGCAGCCTGTCGCGAGCAGGGTCCCCCAGGAATCAATACTGGGTCCCACACTGTTCAGTATCTTGATAAACGTCACAGTTTCAGCCCAGCCAGTAACAAAGCACCACAAAGCCGCTCAGTCACTCTTTCCCCCAGCCACGGTGGGGTGAGGAGAATATATAAAGGCTTGTGGGTCAAGACAAGGACAGGGAGGGATCACTCCCCACTTACGGTCACGGGCAAAAGATAGGCTCAACTTGGGGAAGAAACAAAATCAGTTTCATCTACTACCAATCAAACCAAAACAAGGATAACGAGAAGTAAAACCAAACCTGAGAACACCTTCCTCCCACCCCTCCCTCCTTCCCGCCTCAACTCCCTTCCCGGTTCTCTCCACCTCCTCCCGCCCGGTAGTGCAGGGAAATGGCATGGGGTTTGGGGTCCGCCCATCCCACCTCGTCTCTGCCGCTCCTTCCTCCTCAGGGGGAGGACTCCTCACCCTTCCCCTGCTCCGCCGGGGGGTCCTCCACAGCAGACGGTCCTCCACCAACTTCTCCAACGTGATTCTTTCCCGCGGGCTGCAGTCCTTCGGGCACAGACCACTCCAGCGCGGGCTTTCCCACGGAGCCATGGCCATCTTGGGGAGCATCCAACTGCTCTGGCGTGGGGTCCTCCACGGGCTGTGGGTGGGCATCTCCTCCACTGTTCATCTCCATGGGCCGCGGGCGGGGGACAGCCTGCCGTCTCGCCACGGGCTGCAGGGGCGTCAACCTCCTCCGGTACACCTCCTCCCCCTCCTTCTTCACTGGCCTCGGTATCTGCAGAGGAGTTTCTCTCACATTTCAATCTCTTCCTCCACTGCAGGTTCCCCCTCTTAAATCCATTCTCCCAGAGGCACCACCACCGTCATTGACGGGCTCGGCCTGGGCCAGAGGAGGGTCCAACTTGGAGCCAGGGAAGCTTCAAGCAGCTTCTCACAGGGGCCACCCCTGCAGCCCTCCCCACCACCAACAAACCCCACCACACAAACCCAAAACAATAAATGACCTGAGCGATGGGATTGAAAGCACTTTCACCTAGTTTGCTAATAACGCCAAACTGGCTGGCGAGGTGAACATGTCAGAAGGGAGTGCCATCGTACAGAGAGACCTGGACAGGCCAGAAGAATGGGCTAGCAAGAACCGTACAAAGCTTAACAAAGACACGTGCAACGTCTTGCACGTGGGCTGGAATCACCAAAGGGCCCAGTACAGGCTAGGAGGACCTGTGTGACTATGGAGCAGCTTTACCAAAAGGGACCCGGGGTCCTGGTGGAGAATGAGCCGAACGCGAGTCAGTGGTGCGCTGCTCCAGCAACAAAGGCAAAACGGATCCCAAGCAGCATCTGCAAGGGCATTACTAGCAGAGATAGATATGTAATCATGCCTGCACTACTCAGCCCTTTGTCAGGCCTCACCTGGAGTACTGTGGCCAGTTCTGGTCCCCACAATTCAAGATGGACACGGAGAGACTGGAGAGGGTCCAAAGAAGGGACACAAAATATGATCAAAGGGCTGGAGAACCTGCCCCGTAAGGAAAGATTGAGGGAGTTGGGTCTCTTCTCCCTAGAGAAGAGAAAGCTCGGGGGGACTGCATCACAGTATTCCGCTACTTAAAAGGCAGCTACAAAGAGGACAGAGGCTCTCTCTTCCCAGGCGGTCACATGGAGAAGACAAGGGGTGACATGCACAAGTTGCTCTGGGAGAGGTTTTACCTCAATGTAAGAAATTTTTTTTTTTTTTTACGGTAAGACCATTCACTGAAACGACCTCCTCAGGGATGTGGTAGAGTTCCCACTGCTAGAGGTTTTCAAAAAGGACTTGGACAAGGTGCTAGATAATCTTGTCTAGCCTCTCTTTCCCATGAGAGATTGAACCAGATGATCTTTTGAGGTCTCTTCCAAGCTGGGCTATTCTATCATTCTCTGATTATACCAGGAGCACATTCTAGGTAACACCAAATGAAATAGAAGAAATATATGTCCTGGAAGAAGGGTTGGAATGCACAAGAAAAAATGCATCATAAACTGTGGTTTACGCTTTGAGAACGTAAGAGGCTAGAGGACCAATAAATAGAAGCAGAAAAGAAGTGCCTCAGAAGGGGTGCTGAAGGGGCTAGAGGGGTCCAAAGGCGATCACAGAACCAGAAGGGGTCTGTGCGACACGTGCAAAGCTTTAGAAAAGCTCCCAAGCAGACTGGAGAGGTCCTAAGGGGTACTAGAGGAGCAAAACAGCCTCTAGGGCACAATGAGGACCTGGGGAGGTATTCCGAGCAGACTACAGATGACCTAGCAGAGGTGAGAGGGCCAACAGAGGGGTTCCAGAGGGTGTTGTCACAGGTGAATTATTAAGAGAAGTCATTGTTGTGGGAGTAACCAAAAGGTTTTATTAAAGTGTGATTAAGCGATGATGAAATGCTAATTAAATGGTGATTAATCAATAATTAAGCAGTGGTCAAACAGTCTACTACTTACTAGGCTTCTAAAAATTAAGCTATAGCTTGTATACAGTATGCTTTAGATCTAATATAAAATGTCACTTACCTCACTGTAGATAACAGATGCCAGGTAAAGGATCTCTTGACCTTGAGAAGTAAACTTGAAAGGCATCCCTACTCAAAGGGCGATCACCACCGTGCAGCCTCCTGCTGTACAGGAGAGCTCGAATGGGCCCTGGGGGGCTGCAGATATTTATAGTGTAAAGTAACTGACACGTAGTCAAACTCCCCTTTGGCATACATGCAGGTGTGGAGCCGTAGCAGTTTTAGTTTCATCTAGTCCTAGCTCAGGCTGTTACTGTTTGCTACTGGTAAGAAATCCCTTAAGTTCCCGAGAAGACATGGCCTAGCACAATTTCTCAAGGTTTGCGCAACAGGGCGGTCAGGCTTATTTGCCAGTGGTGCCTGAACTGAAGTACTGGTAACTCAGTCAGAGTAGGTGTTTTTGCTTTGTTGTTGTCCTTGTTGTAATAAGGCTTGTAAGTCTTCATTTTAAGTAGCTTGTGAAGCAGCATCAAGTTCATTCTGATGGAGGAAGGCAGAAGGTCTTGATACAGTGCATAATTCTCTTTTAACAATGCATGAGGTGACTGGGCCTGTATAATGAAAGTCACATCCAGTAATGTTTGCAAAGTTACAAACGCAGACATTTGATTGATTGGATACATTATTGGTAAAAATTCCATCAATAATTAAGTTTTCACAAAGTGTTCTTACACAGACACATCCATTCCCTATATAAACTACCACAGAGTCAGTTGCTTCTTCAGGGTAGATTTCAAAATGACAGATACTTTGTTGTGAATCTAAGCAAATATCTTGGGCCTTTATAGTATTAGCCAAGATATGGACAGTTCTACCCTTTTTAGGGACCATGACAGGTTAAATATGACCTGTTGCTGTACTGTACGTTTAATAGCATAAGGTCCAGTCGTGAAAATTTGTGGAGATAGCCACATAACAGTTTTACGGGGGGTTCTCAGAGGCAGTGAAATGCATTGTGGCGGCTAAGGTAGTACAGGGATAGGTATTAGGATAAATGTCAAGGCTATTCTCTGTTTACCACTACTGGTCCACCACAGACACACTACCTCTCTCAGTGATTCGTCAGGGGTAAAGTCCATTACATGTATTAGGTGCTGCCAACAGCACAGTTCTAATTTTTGTTTCTGGCGGATTCATCATTTTAACAGTCAGAAGGGTGTTTCTGTTTGTGTAATTTAACACATCACATCTAATAGAGAAGTCTCTACCTTGTGGAATAATAAAGTGCTATCTTTACTCCCTTTCAATTTTTTGCTCCCTACCGTATTGTTTTCTAGTGATTGTTACTGTTAAATTTTGTGTCTAGTTTCCCGCTATTCCTGTACTTCTATTGACTTTAAACATGTATGATGCAGAATGTACTACAGTTACCATATTGATTAGCACAAATAAAAGAAGTGAGGGCCTCCACCCCATGCATCAGGCTTGTCTAGGTGTAAACTGGATCTGGTTCACGCTGGCAACAATTACTCCTCTCGTGAAGAACGAACGTTCCTCTGATGATCAATCTCATCTCCAAGGGAGGCATTCCGGTGTTGACCTGGGTGTTGTTCCTGAAAGAAAAGATAATACAGGTCTCAGTGGGGTGGTCTCCAGACTGGTGACGTCTTCCAGTCACTAGCTAGGATATATCCACCTAGCACTAATGTGATGTTTAGTTCCACTGAGCTACAGTGGGCGAATGGTTATAGCCCTGAGGAAGTCTATTAAAAGTAAATCGTATCCCATCCCAGGTAAAAGCAAATTTTCTTTTATCCTCTTCCTGCAGTGGCACCATAAAGAATGTATCTTTTACATCTGGTGCTGCCATCCAGGGGTGAGCCGCAGCCTGGAGAGTGGTAGTTCATGTCGCAATGTTCCAGATGGCGGCTCTAAGGCGGGTGGTGTTTGCATTTGACTTTCTGTAGTATTCTATGGTTAGGCACCACCTCCCATCTCATTGTTTTAACTGGCCACACCAGGGAATTATATGGGGAGTGCATTCAGGAGATGTGGCTTTTTCCTAGGTCAGCTATGACCTCTGCAATACCCGTCCGGGCAGCAGCTGAGATAAGATACTGAGGAACGTTAGTTATTTTTGAGTTAGGCAGGGTGGGTGCAGCTCGCAGCAAGCGAACTATGCGAGTTAACTGACGCCCATGGGCAGCTGCTAATTTTGGGTCAGCAAACCAAGGACAGACACTTCGGGCAGCCAAAAGACCAAACGCTACTGTTCAGCAATTTCTGGACTCGTCCTTGTAATACATCAAAGCCTAACACTTTCTTTCCCTGAAACTACTGCTAATTGGTGTCTTGATATCCTTTTCTCCCCTAGCGATAACAAATTTACTTCAGCTACTACAGGGCATGTTTTACTTTTGCCGGTATATCCAGTTATTTTAATCCTTCACTTACCGGGCTTACCTTAAGTTCTCTGGGCATGCAAATTTGAGATTATTGAAATCTGAGCTCCTGTGTCAATTAAACATTTTACTAGCTGTCTTTGGGGGCTGACAGGGACACAAACATGAGGGACATCTGTGTTATCCCATTGATAAGCTTCAACCCTCTGGACGGGCAGCCCAAATTGCTATGTGGGGCTCACTCGTTTTCTGGCTTCAAGATTTGGAATTCCTCCCCCCAAAAAAAGAGTTATTTGCAGGGTCTTTGGGGGCAGATGGTTGTTTGCTTTGTTCCAGATTCCCCAAGACCCCTTGTTTTTGAAAAGCCTGGATCAGACTTAGCCCCAGTCAGTTGACGCCGTGCCTGAAGACTACGTTTCCCGGCACGCGTATGCCTAGCACTAAGGCTTTCCGCCACAGTTCATTACACACCTTTTTGGGGGGGTCCGCTGCCTCACCAGGGGGTCTATGAGATTTGCTCTGAACCTCCAATGTTTTCGCCATCTGTTTTACTTGCCCGATCCGTCTGCTTCGGCTCGGGATTGCCCTGCGGGTGTCGGCCTGTCCCACCTCATCTCTCAACCATGACCGACAGTGCCGTGCATCAAGCTCTGCCCAGGTCAGGACGCACTGAAGGCGGGGTTGGCCGTCACGACCCTCCTGAGCGCCATGCTCTATGCTTAGCCTTATTGTGTCCCTTTTTGCAAAGAGGTACGGTTTTAAAACGGCAGGGGCTCGCCTTAGAAGCGGGGTAAGACGCCCGGCAAAACAACGCGGCCGCTCGGAAGCGCCGTGCCCGAAGACTACGTTTCCCGGCATGCGTGGCAAACCAACACGGCCACCCGGACCAGCCCAGTGACGGAAAACTACGACTCCCGGCAAGCCCAGCGAAACAAGAGGGCCTTACGGAAACTCGGCACCGGGAAACCATAGCTCCCGGCATGCCTCGCGGATGCCTCCGCCCGGAGGCCGAGTGCCGGCCGACTTCACCTCCCGGCAAGCCGTGGGCCGCAGCGTTCTGTGATCTTTAATCCTGTGGGGGCGCCGTCCTCCCCCCGCGCCCAGACCTCAGCCCCGGGAACGCCAGCACTGGCCCAGGACCCCCCCGCCGTCGGCCCCCGTTCAGCGGCGACACTGCCGCAGCCGGCGGACACGCTCACCAGCTGCGCGTACGGCCCCGCCCCCTGCACTTGCGCGGTCCCGGCCCAGGGCAGGCCCCACCGCACACGCTCCGGAACTTGCTTAGGGCTGCCTTTTCCTTGGGATCCCGGCTCCCCGGCGGTGTGCCCGCGACCCGAGGCGGGTCGCTGCGCAGCACTGCTACGGCCCCGCGGCACCCTGCACCCCATCCAGACCCCCTCCGCCCGCTCCCGACACCCGGGCAGCCCCGCACGCCTGGGAGCGGTCTCCGCGCTGCCCCAGCGCGCCACGTTCTCCTCCGCCCCGCCCAGGGTCCCGAACCACCCTCCAAGCAGGTGCAGCTCCCCTCTCCTCGAGCATCATCCCGGTGGGATGCCCCTGCATGTGCAGGGCCTGTAGCCCTGAGCACACACCTCCCCCAGTCCCTGCTCACTTTCTCTGTGGTTCCAGGCCCGCGATGCTCGGAGGAGGAGGCTCCGTCGTCCCAGACTTCCTGCAGCGCAGGCTCAGCCGCCAGGCCCTCTGTGAGCAGCATAGCCTTCCACCGTCAACCACAACCCCTCCCACCTGCCCCAACACCCACAGCTGTAGCCTGTAGCCCACGGGGATTACAGGGCCACTGCCATTAGCCCCACTGGGGACAGCTGGGGCTACCTAGGTAATAGAGGTGTGCTCCAGCTCCTGAGAGCAACTCGCTGAACACAAAAAGGAAAGCCCTTGGGTGCACAAAAAGGAAGAAGAGATAGTATTACAGATGACAAGAGAACAAATGGAGAGCTCTGCTGAGCAACGAAAAGGAAAAAAGAAAAACACTAGGGGATGCCAGGGAAATGGAGGACTCTGGGGGCACAGAAAGGTAACAGGGGTGGCCTGGGGCACACTAAAAGGAAAACAATGACCCTGGAGCACACCAAAAAGCTCCCGGAAAACTCCTGGGATGGGAGAAAGCTAACTGGAAAACGTCGTAGCTACTGCAAGACAAAAGCCGTGGCCCACAGGCATGCAGAAAAGCACTCAAGAAGCCTCGGAGGCAACCCAAAATGCAAATTGAGGGCTTCAGGGGGCAAGCAGAGGACTCTGGGGAACACCAAAAGGGCCATAAGGCATGCTGCAGGGATCAATGAGGCTGATGAGAAGCTGAGTGCAGGCACACTACGTCCCTGTGTAAACCCCACGTCTTAGCACCACCAACATAGGCCTCAGCCCCAGGCACGCTGGGGACATGTCGGGTTGCCGCAGGCAAACTCCGGAGCAGCCTGCAGACCTCGCGCAGGCCTGGAGGGGCCCTGGCTACCCCCACAGCAATGGGAAATGCTACCAAGAGCTGAGTGTTCATGGCAATGCAAAGGAAATCCCCCACAACTGCATGAACAGCACTGGGCTTCTCTGGGAACCCCCAGGGACCTCAGAAGGGTCCAAGAGACCTAGGCACCAGCCCACACCCCTTCAGACCCAGTGGATAACCTCTTTCTCTCGAGAACCATCTTCTGGCACTTTCAAGTCTAAAGGGACTGCAGGAACCACAACCAAGAGTGCAAATAATAAAGCAATTGTTTAGTATTTAATGCACATTAAAAAAACACCTGGGAGTAAGTCTACTGGGAGACTCAGTGCCAATACATTCCCCTCTTCTCTTGCAAAACTTTAACAGCCATTACCAGACCAGCGTTCATTAGCCCAGCTGGGAAAGGTCCACTCCTGCTGCCGCCCTTGAAGCAGCAAGTCACTGAGCCCCTGCCAGCCTCCCTCTGCTTCTATCCTTCGGGGATAGGATTCAGATCTTAGTTTGAGAGGAAAATCCTGCTCTCGCATCCCTGTGCCTCTGCCCCACCCCTAAGGCTAGAGCCCTGCAAGAAACAGCTTAGGTCGGCTGCCACCTCAGCAGTCTAACTGAAGAGGTCGCGCTTCCACTGTATCAGACAGATCTCAGGTCTGAACACACCGGTGAAGGCTCGGTGTCAAGGGAGAGGTTACTGCAGTGATCCTAACCGAGAGACTACTGTATATTGAGGAGTCAGTGGCCATAGAACAGTTAACGTGAGAAGATACGGGCCCGGTGCTGTGCAATGCTGCAGATAGAGCTTGGTCTTCAAGCCCGTGTTGTGCTGCATATATCCCTTGTTCACAGGATAACCTCAGCCAGCTAATTGTTAACAAAGGAAACTGTAGACAGCTCCTGCTACCAGCAATTACATGTCCTTGTCTCTATCGTAAAGTGAAGCGATAGGTTCTCAAGTGAATATCCTTTTGTTTGACAGCAGAAATGAAGAATGGTATTACTTTGTTCCAAGAAAAATGCTGTAAGAGCTCAAAAGACCAAGCTGTCAGTGGAAACTCTCCACAGGTGGGAATTGTACCGTGTGCCATGCCCTGATCAGAGGTCCCTGTGACCACACGATTCGGGGTTCCCAGCATCTGAAGGACATAAGATTGTCTATACAAGCCTCTTCTTCCTTCTGGCGTTAGCTTCAATAAATGGAATTTTAATCAATACGTTACATGGGTTTCTTTGTGATCCCTGTAAGAAAGGCACTCAGACTATGTTCAGTGCAGTACAGTGTCAAACCCTGAAGAAGGGCTCCCAGTGTACTGTTTAGGGCTAGAGTTTATTATCTAAGGATTTACACCTTCCCGTTTAACAGTGAGTCATCAACCCTGAACCCCAGAGTGGTAAACTGTAAACCTTGGAACCCAAATGGTCATTGGGGATTTGAAGTTTACAGACGAGGTTAGATTTTAAATCCTGCGCCCTGGTCAGTAAATGAGGAAACTGCAAACCCTGACTGGTAAATAATGAGCCCAACAAACTAAAGTAATGAACCACAGCTCCTAAGTGAGAAAACCTCAAGAACAAATTCCAAACAATAAAACATAAGTGAAAAATACTGAACCTTCAGTTAACACAGTTGAAAGCACATTGAGTAGAACCCATTTACGGATCCAAAGCTACATCATTAATTCAGTACTAAGGCACAGTCAACACCCGCTGCAAGGTCTTGGGCTCCCTTTCCCACCAGATCTGTCTGTATTCCTCACCCTTAACAGCACAGGGGTCTTATCCTCACCCTGATCCTCTGGGGGCCTATCCAGTACTCTGCTCCCTTACCTTCCCCACCTCCAGCACATACCCCTGCACACATCTTTTGTGTTCTGATTTTGGACAGCACTTGAGCATATGAACTTCCTGGCACCCTCTCTCTCTCAAAGTCATTGATTCCTCTGCTGGCCCCCTGCCCTGGTAAGAAAGGTCAGACGTTATTCTTACGCTCAGAAATTACTGTCCAGTGTTACGTGGCCACCCCATCTGTGAGAAAACACAGATGCAAGGCACACCCTAAGACATTCTGCTGTACAAAAAAGGACTGCTGAAATGTTGCACCCCATTAAGAGTGACACTGAAACTTTTCTAACGAGGCAATGGGTTTATAGAGATACTACATGTAGCACATTAAACAAAAGGGACAGCCATCCCGACAGAGCACTTGGAACAAAAAGTCTCCTCCTCATGCCAAATTGTGTCAGCATTAGAAGCTTACTGCCCCACCTTTCTCTGCACTCCTATAGCAGCATTAGGTGGCTCAGCAGAGGTTATTTTTGTACATGTGTCAGGACATTCAAAACTGCTGTATTTGTCGGGGTACCATTAACTTACACTGTTGTGTGCACATATGCTGGATCACTAAGTGTATAGAGAAAACTCCCACATGCTCCAAAAGCAGCAAGATAGGGACAGACCTGCCACCACCAGGCACCGTACATTCATTCCATGTTTTATTTGTTTGAAAAAGGTGCTCACAAGTGTTAACTCATTGTTTTGAACCGCTTCCTAAAAGGAAAGAAATTATTAAAAATTTGTATGCTAATTATGCTTTGAAGAATGAAGCTGATGGAGAAATGCATAGAAGAATTCAACTTGGGAAGAATTAATACTTAGTCAAGACAAGTATCATTACAAAATGAACATCAGAACATAATATTTAAGTGTTCCTTTCCTTTTCTCCTCCCTGGATTCAAAGCTTCTCATTACAATCAGAAGGTTTAATATTCCTGAGTCTATTTGGCAATGTATTCCTAGAAGGTCCGTAACTGGCTGGGGGGCAGCATCAAGGTAAAAGAAAAGTTAGATGTTAAAATGTATATACTTCTTTGAATTTTGAAGCAGTGGCATTCATATGTTGGTTTATCAAATTGACACAACATATGATGACAAAAACTGGAATAAAAAAAACCACCTTACTTCGCTTTTGAATAGGGCAGAAGACAGAAAATGACCTTCAGTTTAAGGCAGTAATCAAGCTTTCTTTTAAAAAAATAAAAAGACTAGCCGTTACTTCCTTTATCCCCAGGCTTAGCCCCTAGCCTTTATGACTCGTACCTATTACTATCAAGAGGTGTTTGGCTCTCCTAACTGCAATATGAGTATTTGTAATTAGAAAAAAAAAAAATTCTAAAATCTTGTCTACAGAAACTCTTCATAATGAAACAAAGAACCCCCAGTATATGAAGGGATTGAAAGCAGCCCTGCAGAGAAGGACTTGGGAGTACTGGTGAATGAAAAGCTGGACATGAGCTGGCAGCGGGCACTCGCAGACCCGAAAGCCAACCGTATCCTGGGATGCATCAAAAGCAGCATGGCCAGCAGGTCGAGGGAGGGTATTCTGCCCCTCTGCTCCATTCTGGTGAGACCCCACCTGCAGTACTTTGTCCAGCTCTGACATCCTCAGTACAGGAAAGACACGGACCTGTGTCCTGGTTTCAGCTGGGATAGAGTCAATTGTCTTCCTAGTAGCTGGTACAGTGCTGTTTTGGGTTCAGTACAGAAGAACGTTGGTAACACACGGATGTTTTCAGTTGTTGCTAAGTAGTGTTTAGACCAAGTCGAGGATTTTCCAGCTTCTCATGCCCAGCCAGCAAGAAGGCTAGAGGGGCACAAGAAGGTGGGAGGGGACACGGTCACGACAGCTGACCCAAACGGTATTCCATACCATGTGACATCATGCCCGGTATACAAACTGGAGGGAGTGGGACTGGGGGGAATCGCTGCTTGGGAACTAACTGGGCATCGGTCAGCGAGTGGTAAGCAATTGCATTGTGCATCACTTGTATATTTCAATCCTATTATTATTATTATTATTATTGTAATTTTATTATTGTTATCACTATTCATTTCTTCCTTTCTGTTCTATTCAACTGTTCTTATCTCAACCCACGAGTTTCACTTTTTTTTTTTTTCTGATTTTCTCCCCCATTCCACTGCGGGGGTGGGGGGAGAGCAAGCGAGTGGCTGCATGGTGCTTAGTTGCTGGCTGGGGTTAAACCACAACAATCTGTTGGAGCGGGTCCAAAGGAGGGCCACAAAAATTATCAGAGGGAGGAGCACCTCTCCTGTGAGGAAAGGCTGAGAGAGTTGGGGTTGTTCAGCCTGGAGAAGAGAAGGCTCCAGGGAGACCTTACTGCGACCTTTCAGTACTTAAAGGGGGCTTAAAAGAAGGATGGGGACAAACTCTTTAGTAGGGCCTGTTGTGATGGGTCAAGCGTAACGGTTTTACAGTAAAAGAGCGTAGATTCAGACTGGATGTAAGGAAGAAATTTTTTACAATGAGGGTGGTAAGACACTGGAACAGGTTGCTCAGAGAGGTGGTAGATGCCCCATCCCTGGAAACATTCAAGGTCAGGTTAGATGGGGCTCTGAGCAACCTGATCTAGATGACCTGTAAAGGCCCTTTCCAACCCAAACTATTCTATGATTGTTGACAGCAGACCAAACAGTCAAGAGCCACCAAATGATGCTGATGACATCTTTTCAACAGGCATCGCCCGAGTTCTTCAGCATTTGCAAAACACAAATTGCTTTCGTCCTTCCCCAGCCATGCTACACACTTGTCAGTGAAAATAGGAGGATGAAAATGTACTGCCTATACCTAATTATTCTAATTTTTTTTAAATCGTGTTTCCATAAAATACCTTGTATAGTGATGTTCTGTGTCACTGTTAGGGCTTCCATATACTGCAGCACTACCAAAGCTTCTAAGCACAACCAGGACTCTATACAGAGCTGTTATCTCTTCGAGAGGTGTCCCCTTCATAGACTACTATCTGCAAAATACAGTAAAACAGTTTTGAAGCCTTCCCCCCACCCCCCGCCTTCCTCTTTAACTTCGCTGCACTCCTGCTGCAGGAGGACTTGTAGCACCACTGTGAGCAATATTAGCTCCTCCATTTGGAAGTCTTATGACAAGGCTCTAAAGCGCCATAGCGGGCTTGGAGAAGACAAGCGGTAATACCAAACTTTGAGTTATTGCATCAATTTACTATAAATTGCTGAAAACACAAACTTTAAAAACACAAATATAATCTATGAATGTGACGCAATGCAGAACTTCAACTAAAAATCTGATTTACAAAAAAAATAATAATCCTGGTCTTTTTACTAATTTTCACCTGGTAGCAAATCTTTTACCATTCTATGCCGAGCTATGGTTATGAAGTTCAACATGGAGGAAAGCTTCTATGAATGCTCTCATGTTTTCTCCACTGTATGGTAAGCATGCACTTAATGCATAGGCTACTAGATCTCAGTGCAAGATGAAAAAAATGAAAGAAAAATCTGAAGTTCTAATTCCTTTCTTTTCCATTTTCTAGGATTAAAATTCGTAGCTTTCAGCTAAAAATCAAGACTCTGAATACAACTTTTCTTCACAAAACCTGGACTTAAAATTATTTAGCCTCACCTATGTACAGTAAGTACAGGCATATATAGTTCACCACACAGCAATTCTGCCTGAAACAGAACTAGTTACTAGTTTATCCATCGCAAATGTTTTAATCATCTAGCTCAAGGAATTCAGAGAAATCCAAGGTAAATTCTTAAGTGCTATGGATGAAATTCATACCCTAAAATGACAGCAGCACTATTTTCACTTTCTAACAGGTTAGGTGGTATATAAGCCTTATGCAGGCTTGTCCTCCTCTACCCTAGAATGGATTCCATCAGGGTAAGCTTTTATTACAGGACAGCTAGAACATCTGGCAACACACCACAGGAAGTTGTAGCAAATGTGGTATGATCATACAGTGTTTCATCTCTGGAGTAATTGAAGAGCGGGGGGGGGGAGACAGACCATCTGTAATCATAGTTTTGTTTAACTTGCACACTCTTTTTTCCAGTTTTGCCCTTCAAATGGCACTTAGAAACAAAGCTGAGGCTTAGATTCTCACCTTTCAGAAACTGTATGGGAATTCAGCAGTCAATTTTCCATTATGCTTCCAAATACACGGAGATAGCCAGGTCTGTTCACGTAGACTCACTGCTGCCAGAAGGCAGACTCTGCAGCTTGGCTAATACTCCTTAAAACAAGAATCTAGAAGCGTGGAGTTTACACGGTGCCTCACAGAGCATTCTTGGCTCTTCTGGCTGTTGCCACCTGACAGCAGGAATGAACCGTAAAAAGCAGTGTCAGAAAAAAAAAGTTATAAACTTCTAGGTATAAGTCATGCTCTTCTTTATGTTATTCTCCAAAGATAGGCATTCCACCATTTGTCTCCAGGCACCCTGAACTAGAAAACAAAACAGCTTTCTACTCCTTGCCAGCTCAGAGAGGAACTGGGAAGGAGGAAGAAAAACACACACGCAAATGGAGGTGTGGGGGAACCCACACCCAAACCAACCCAAAAATCAGCCAAGAGCCTTAGTCTCATATTCCTAAAGGAAAGCAAAGAAACCCAAACTGCATAACTAGACATGATTGTTTTCATACTCAAGACTAGACCTACTGTTACAAGGTCATCTAAGTTTTATTAACAGAGGTATTTCCAAGTAAGAACATCCAAGCTGGTTTTGTTTCTAAAGGTAAGGTGGCAGCATGCAGACAGGAGCATCTCAAGCTTATAAGCTCTGCCATCTCTGAGAAAGCCAAACAGCTCGGTTACACAAGTATGACACAAGCTGCTCTCTCTAAAGTTGAGAAATGATCAGAAATCTCTAAAGCCTGCACAAAAGAACTTTGAGCATAATTCTTTAATGTCCTACCCCTTGGCTATGCCAGTCCTCAAAAGCAATTGTAACCTACCACCATCCTAGAGGAAAAGTGCAAAACCCCTGTCACCTCCTGTCCTGCCAGCCACTGCGGTCAGGTAGCCAGCCTTTCAAGTCCTTGAACAGATGGCAAGCATTACAGCAACTTTCCTTCTCCTCTCTCATAATTGCAATAGCCCCCATTAGAAAAGGCACAAAAAAGTAGCCCTAACAAAAACAACTCTGGAAGACCTTTGTTTCTGTCCAGCATTCCTGCTTCAGAAAAGGAAGCAAGTTCCCTGCTTCTGAGCATTTGTCTCCTTCAGATAGAAGAGATTCTAAAACCCAACTTGCAAGAATACTGTGTGCTATGATGTTTCTAACGGCACCTATGTGCATTTATGTCCTGACAAATTCTGTTTAAGCAAAAGAACAACCTCGGGTAGATCAAGAAACACAGTAACAAAACGGCAAATTGTGTAGCTAGCTAATTGGAGGAGGCATTCAATTTTTGAATTATCTCTTCTAGCCTACTTTACTCGTTCTGGGTAAGAGCCAGTTTTGTTCTCTTCTGGAGCCGATTTCCATTTTTAAAAAGATTTATTATTTTTTATAGGTATTTTATAAACCCATCCACCTTCTTTGATGATGGGCAAAGCCTCAGCTGTGCTGACAAAGTTCCATTATCACAGCTTGATCATCTGAACGACTTTGATGAAAGACAAGATACCTGTGCAATGGGGAAATAAATGGTTATTGCACTCCCACTATCACCTCCATCCCATCACGTCGATCAAATGGATTCCAAATCCACTGCACCAACACCTGTTGAATTACCAGTCCCAGGGGCGCAGGGCACAGGCAATGCAAGATCCTTTTGGGAAAAGTCTGGATCTTGAGGCCAAAGAACTGCGGGAGACTGTTCAATGACACCCTCAGTGACAGCAACTTTAGCTGGCAACACCTGTACTGTGAAAGAGGAAGAAAGTCATGTGGTAAGAAAGTGCAAGCCTGATGACCGGGAACAATTCTGGGGAAGATCCTCCTCAGTAAGTAAAGGCTTTGTCACTGAAGATACATCTAAGGGCAGGGATGCTATTGTAAGGGAGACAGAGGTAGGCTGTAGTGACATGCAATGGGATTATCAGCAATATGACTACCTCAGATTTTATGACTTGTCAACCCAGTGCAGAAAAGAGGAACTGAGGAGGAGTTTGGGCAGACTTTTTGGAAACGCTAGGGAAGTTATATTAGTCTTTATTGGCGTGGATACAAACGGGTGGGAAAAAAAGGGGAGAGTTTCTGGAAAGAAAGCTTAGTCCATTAAAAAAACTCAACCTCCCCCCCCACCCAAAAAAAACCCCAAACCTGTCAGGGAGGCCTTAGTCTTCAATTTCATATTTCGGCTAAGGCCTCCCTGACAGGTTTTTCTTTGTTTGGGGTTTTTTATGCTCTCACTACCAAAGAAAGGACCAGAAATGCAGAGTGACCATGCGTGGCTAGAAAAAATGTTGCCAGGATGAGGGATTCAGAATCTTTAAAAACTACAGGAATCTTTAAAAACAGAAGGACGCTATACAGGAGGTATGACCTTCATCATAAGCCACATACAATCAGAATGCTGACATTTACAATAAAAAAAAAAAAAGGCACAGGTGTTAAAAAGCACATGATTTGGGGTGTTACACACAAACCTCTGTATTTTCCTAAGTAAAGCATAGAACAGCATTCATCAAAACACAAGCACAGTTCAACATCCTTGCAAGAGCAACAAAATCCAGATAGCTACTACAGTGGGGCATAGTTTCAAGACGGGAGTTAACAAACTTCTTTATTTTTAAAGAAAGAGAAAGTAGTGGTGCGACTAGAAAAGTAAAAATATTTTCTAGTGACAGGAAAACTATTCAAAGACATCATATCAACAATCACGCTTTATTGTCTGTTAGGAAAGGCTAAGAACCAATCCAAAATAACTATTCTGACAAAGGGGAAGGACGACATCCCTCAGAAAGTGGACGTTATGCTGAAACGCAGAAAATAGACATGGTTGCAAACTGTCATATTAAAACGCAGTATAGCAGGCTACAAATATGGCTTGGGGAAAACAACTTGCAGACAGGAAGAGAACCAATGACTCCTTTCTCAGCCCCATCAGGGACTGGGAGACTATCAGAGAGTTCATAAGGCCAACCGATGGTCAAAACATAAGGAGGGCACAAAAAGTGACTTTTGCACCCATTGTGTTTCAGACAAGCTTGGAAAAGTTTTTGTGCCAAAAATTTACTTTACAGGAGTGGCATTGCAGAGCCTTTTAAACTGACATGTCTGTAGGATAGATTACAGAAGGGATTAAGCTATCAAAACGAATAACAAGTCATTAGACCATATGGTATCCCTTCAAATGCTTGACTTGAGGATGAAATAGTAAGTGTAATAGCTGCAGTGCTCTACCTCGGTACCAGGGGACTGGACGGTACCATACAGAACATGAATTTTTACAAAGGTTTCAGGAAGCTTCAGGCTTATAAATCCTATGTCCATCCCAGGCATGCTAGTAATAGCCTCCTAGTAGAAGCTAGCTAGAAGAATTAGTGGATACATTAATAAGTAGTATGTAGGTAAAACATCAGCACAGTTTTTGTAAAGGAAACTCATGCCTGACAAATCCTTTCGAACTGTTTGGGATGATCCACGAGCACGTGGACACGAGACATTCACCCAACTGTGAGTGGTATATGGATTCCCAGAAACTGTTCCGGACAGACCCTCACCAAAGGCTCCTCAGCGGTGTCGTGTGGGACAAGAGGAAGAGTTCCCCCGCTGTCACGACCCAGGCCGGACAGACCAGGGAGTGGTGTAGAGTTCACAATTCCCTCGAGCTAAATTAAGGTGAAGTGACACCAAATGATCAGTTCAACTCTTTACTGATGGCAGAAGCAGCCTGAACGTGGGAGGTGTCACGGCAGGCGGCGGGGTCTCTCACAACAGGAACTGGCATGGAACTGCCTCAGCGACCCGCGGTTACCATGCACCTCGGATGAGGGAAGACAGCGAGGGGAGCCCTCCCGCTGGGTCAGGGGGATCGGAGCGGGTCCCCTTGCCTTCTGGGCTCCCTCTCCGAGAGGAGCCCGGGGGCGGCTGGATCCACTCCTACTCCCAGACTTGGTCGGCGGTGGGTGTCTAAAGGGACGAGGTGTGGGCATTATGGAAAAGGAGAGAGAAAGAGGAAAAGCCAAGAGAAAGGTTTCACCGCTCCCGGCTCCAGCGGCGCTCCAGCCAGCCCAAAGGCCCACTTCCGGTGGGCGCGCGCGGCTGAGGCTTCCGTCCGCGCCCTTTTACCAACTCCCGGCCCCGCCTTCGGGCGGGCACTCGCACCCGTGGTGCTACGCGCGGTTTGTGCTTCCAGAACCCTCGGGAAATGGGTCGGTGGGCCCGGGGCCGCGGGGGGAGCCGCTCCTCCCGCCCTGCGGGCGTGACCCTTCTCTGACCTCCGGCCGCAGAGGCGGGGCCGCCCCGCCCCGCCCTTCGAGCCGCGTCGCCCCGCGGCTCGGCCCGGCCGCCTCTTGCCGGGGTCCGGGGCTGGCCGGCGCCGATCGGCTTCTCGCCTGTGGTTCGTCGGTACGCGGACCTTGCCCCGCCGCAGCGTTTGAGACGTTAACTCGTTCGGTCCCTCACCCCCCCCGCAGAGAAGCATCTCGCTAAGAGGCTGACAGAACTGCAATAAACGGCCACGTCACGGTCGGGCAAAAACTTCCGGCAGGGTCGTGCAGAGATCGCTGCCTAGCCCTAGGAAACCATCCTTACAGAGGGTTTGAAAAAGTCAGGCGAACACTGAGGCGACAGGGATTTCTAACACTGCCCTTTCTCCGTGTAGGTAAAAACAAACAAACAAACACGCCCCTGTAGAGTTGCTGCAGGGGCTGACGGTATTCTGGGAACAGACAGTAAAGCTGCAGATGAGTTTCAGTGTGGATAATGCAAGAAAAAAAACCCAAACGGGCACAGGGAATGGGGGTTCCAAGTTTGAAAATTATACGCTGTATGATGGTCTCTGAGAGAACTGTTACGACCCAGAAAAGATCTTGATACCTAATAGGTTTAAAAGCTCATTGCTCAAAAGCCAGATAGAAGGTTCAGAAATATGGAAATACTTGAAGAGAAAACGTAGGAGGAAAAAAAAATCACTGTTAATCCACATTGTTCCTCCATCTTGAATAGGGTATATGAAGCAGGCGTCCACCTCTCAGAAACAAGAAAGCAGTACGACAAAAAGTACATAAAAGGATGAGATGAGGTACAGCTCACCTGCCGTACAAAACACTCTGCTTCCTCAGCCAGAAAGAGAACAAACTGGGAAAGGAGCGACAGAGTTCTGAAGCTATGGTGGAAGTGATATTATTCACCATCTTCTATAACAGAAGTCTTAAGAGGCACCAAATGAAGTTGTGAAGTAGCAAGTTTAAATGCACAGGCGCGCGCGCGCACAGCCCTTCATGCAGCACCTGGGTATGCTGACGTTCACTTTTCCATCAGATATTGTGAATCCTAAAATTCTGTGTAGCTTAATAAATCACTTCAACAAAGTTAGATTAAATGTGCCAAGACATGGGCTTTAACTCATGAAAGTTGTCGTCCACAGGTCACAATCGCCAGAATATTCCAGGGCTACCTCGGACAATGGACCAGAGACTGAACTTCCTTTCCTTGAGTATGACAGTTCCTTTAACAGAGGTCATCAATGTTTCTTTGCTTATTAACCACTGTATTTTAAAGTAGGCATGCTTTTTAAAAAAAGATCATCCTGTGTTCACTTTATGACCCCAGAGATCTCAGGCAGGTTACAACCACAGTTACACCACTTCATGTGGCCTGGTTTTTGTCCACAAAAGGCCCTCCTTGTCCTTGAGGGAAAATGGGAGATGTATGGCCACCTTCTGCCATTAAATTCAATGCCTCACAGCTGTTTTCCATTTCATTTGAATGCATCTGGAGTTTCTTATAAATCCCAAGCTTATTTACACAAACAGATGCTAAGAATCATCGTTGAGACGTTTAATCACAAGTATCTTCAGATCAGAATGCTGCTGCTGTACATTTCCTTCAACCTTGTGTCAGACTTCCAACTATGCGTAAAGATATTTTGAAGTCTAGTTCTCCCGCTAATTAGGCAGAAACCTCTTAGGCAGTATTCTAAGAACCACTGTTGACATTTTGTTCTGGGAAATTTGTAATAAGATTTACTCACTGAGTCTGTCCCTTCATTTCCTTATGCTCCAGCGTTCTTTCAGGTATTCCAAAACTTAGTCAAAACTAAGTAAACTAAGTAAAACTAAACTCATTCACTCCAGACCGTTCCTTTTCCAGGACTTTATCACACTCTGACTGATGTTTAGGTTTTACTAAGGTGTGTCTACATCATTTTGAGGGTTCCCCAAGGCTTCTGTGACTAGAATTGCTGCATGTGCAGACAAACCTGGAAGCAGAGCTCCAGTTCACACTCTCAGCCCACAGAATGCCACGTGTCAGAAGGCATCAGACAGCTCAGGGCCTTGGCACACAGCTGGGCACATTCAGGTGCCTGATAACCTCAGGGCTCCCTGGAGCTGTACAGTCAAAGGAGTGCCACAATTAGGATACACATGAGATGTTCATTATGTAACATTTCAAGAGCTTCTCGAGCCATCCCCAACTTAACTTGTTGATTGAAGAGCCACTGCCAGATAACAAGTAGTGCTCAGTCCATTAAAAGTTTTAACTACACCTTCACAAGAGGCTGAAGGCATTCACCACCTTTTAAAAATCAAATCCAACTTCTGTCTCCCTGTCCCTCCAACTCTGATGGTCACACATCTCTTTGCGATCAACAGTTTTATTGTTACAGGGGAAGCCCACTACCACAGTAGCTGGGACAAGAGAATTCAGGTCATATTATGCAGGTCAACCTTACAGAGCACACCGGATAGCAGAACTTTGAACTATTGATATTTTTACTGGTAGCGTCAATGTGTATCATCATTTATGTTTGGAGATACAAAAAAGTAGTATGAAAAGCTCACAAACCAAAAAGATAAGCCTATATGCTTATTGGAAAAAAAAAAAAAAAAAGCTCCAGAAGCACACTTTAATAACGCTTTTTTGTAGTTAAGGAAGTGAAACATGCATGTTGAAAATACCTCTGCCTAACCACCTATCATTTTCTTCATGGCAGTACCAAAGAATGATCAGAAATTGAAGCCCGCAAAGTGCTAGACACTATGTATAAGCATCAGCTTCTGTTAAGAGGAAAGAGTTTCATTTATCAAGTCAAGACCATAAATCATCAATAAAGTCTATCAGTGAAGGCTGGATTTTTTAAAACAAAGTCACTTTGATTATAGTGGAACAACCTAACTATTTAAAAAGTTCTTGTTCTCTAGCTATAGCTCGTATTTCATCCTAGAGTCGATGCACTTTTAAACATGTAACCTTCCTTCTAGGTCTAACTAATACTTATTAGGGCTACATTCAGATAATGTACACAGGTAAAAACATGGAATGTTTAGCTCAAGAATGACACAGATTCATAAATCTATTATCTCCACTCATAAGTCTTGAGAATTCTAGAGTCTACTGGGCCACAAATAGAGAAATTTGGAAAGGAACAGCCACTTACACCAAAAAGTCGACAAATACCCTAGCCCTAGTTAACAGTTTGCTTTAGAAGGGGCTGAAGACATTCTCCTTGACCCAGTCTTCAACCACGCCACCCAGCTTTAGTCAAGCTTGACAGTTGTGAAGGTGTGCTTGGGGGCATCTCCTCTAAGGGCATCTACTGCAGCTCCTATCAGTCCCCAGTTACCAGTTTAGAGTCTACAACTTTATTTTTCTTGGGGTTACTTGAGGTCTTGCTCAGGTGCACAGAATCAATCCCTGCAGTCCAGACTTGTAACAGTGAAAGTCCCAGAGGAAAGGCCCATGATCACACCTCTTCACACCGAAGTCTCTGCCTACAGCTCTTGATTCTCCTTGTTAAGTCTCACCTCTTCAGTCAGCCAGGGCCCATGACCTACTTGGCACTAGCAATTCACAGTCGCAGCAGAAATAGCTTTAACAGTTGCATTTCACCAGTTTTATACGGATTCGCCAGTAGCATTTCCAGAACGCAACAGGACACAATGCAACAGGCCGCATGCGTATCACAGGGGATACTGGGCTCTTTAAGCATGGCTGAGCTGTTTTTTATCTCCTTATTTCTAAAGGGAAAGAAGAATGAAGAATCAGTTTGCCTAGTCGAATTAAAGCACAAAACAGACGCCCAGGCGAGGGCTGTCCGCAGTTCCCCACGTGAGCAGCAGCTTATGGAAAGGCTCTACAGAGAAAAGGCCTGGCTGGACAAGGCCACTGGCCTCTTCCGTGCTGCCCTGCTTAAACCGCATCCGACCGATTTCGGAGCCGCGCAGACAGAGCGACTCGGTCCCCACGGAACAAAACCGCAACAGCAACCAGCAGCGAGGAATCGCTGCAGGCCCGACAGCCCTCCCGCGCCCCTGGGAAGGAGCCCAGGCGCCCCGACGGCAGCGCCCAGCCCAGGGGGCTGCCCGGGGCCGCGCCGCCAGCGGCCGACCGAGAGGCCCCGCGGCCGCC